>JADRCH010000876.1:0-112195 GCA_019843965.1 Rhynchomys soricoides
ATATGTAGTGGCACACAGCTATAGTCTTAATACATGTGAGGCAGAGGCAAAGTTTATAAGAAGTTCAGAGTCATGTTTAGTTACCAAGAGAGGTCTAGGACAGTCTGGGCTACCTGAGGCAATGATACAGATTGCCTGGAGACAGAGGATATGCCCAGCATGCCTGACACCTGGTTCAATCCTCAGTACTAAAGAAAAAAGTCAGCAGCTCTTAGCATCTAATCCCATCTTTTAGTGTACTATTTCCCCAATTGTGGAAAGCAACCCTTTTGTGATAGTAGTCACAAGTCCTGCATATCAGATATTTATGTTACAATTGATAACAGTATCAAAACTACAGTTATAAAGCAGCAACAAAATAGTTTTATATTTGCAGGTCAGCACAACATGTGGAATTGTCTAAAGAATTGCAACATGAGGATTAAGGAGGTGAAAGTAGAGGTGAGGGCAATTTACAGGAATTTAAGGTCATCTTGACCAGCTAGCACGTTTGGATTTGTACTGATATACAGGACACACTGACTTTGGATGGATATGTGAGTGGGGTAATTCAAAGAATATCATGAATGGGCAGATGAATTTTGTCAAGTAGGTTTTTGGAGAAGCTGAGATAACATTTCATTTATTTTTGTTAATATGATTATGTATAGAAATAGATTTCTTTGGTTTGTGTTTTTGTTTTATATTTATTTTTCATGATGATGATGATGATGATGATGATGTGTGTGTGTGTGTGTGTGTGTGTGTGTGTGTTTGTGTGTGTAACCCTGGTTGTCCTGTTAGGAACACTTGTAGACCACGCTGACCTGGAACTCACAGAGGTCCAATTGCCCCTGCCTCCTGAATGTTGGGATTAAAGGTCTATGCTGACAAGAAGAGTGAAATCTCAGGACAGAAAATAACAGTGGAAGGTGTAAGATGTGCTTTGAAGTGATAGGCTTACCACTCCAACCTAACATCCAGACATCACACACAGAAACCGGAATGTATAGTTTATATGGTTGTGTTTTGGGATTGTCCTTCACTATGTAGGCAGGGTTGGAATTTTCTGAATAAACAAGGCTGGCCTTGAAATTCCAAGACATGCCTGCCTCGGGAATGCTGGAATTGGGATGCCCATGCAACTCCACCACATTGCACAATTAAAAAAAAATGAATGAAAGAAAGAAGTACAGAAAGATAGAATCTGCAATAACTGAATCAGATGTTAAAGATAACTACTCTATTTGCACTTTCAGGCTTAAACACTGTAGTACTACACTTTGAGAGAACAGAAATATAGGATCAGCTGTTCTATTCCAGGTACCAGCAAAAATGTCAGCAAAGCCTAACGGTTAAGCCATAAGGCAAGCAAGCACTTTACTGACCCACCAATAGACATTCTGTACCCAGTATGAGTTGCCTGGCAATGGGTAACAGTGAAGAGCAGAAGTCCCTTGGCACCAACAGCACAGCCTTTTACTCTAGGGCTGCCTGTGGAGGGTAGGAATATTGCTCCTTAGTGTCCTAGACATCAGGGAGCATAGTCCAACTGAAGACATATTTTATAAGGGACAGAATCCCCAGGGAAACCCAGACTCAGGTGACACCCACAGGCACCATCAGCAGATGGTATCAGACTCCTAAGGTCAAGGGGCCCTATGCCAAGCACTAGCTCATCACCCTAAGGAGTGACTGCTGAGAAGCTTCCATGAATGTAGGCCATATGCCTGTGACCAGTCAGACGTTGCTAAGGGTCCCCCAGGAGGACTCTAGGCCCCCGAGATCTGGTAGGGACCTGATGCCTGCCCTCCTTAGAGGCACAGAAGAGAAGCAGTATATACCTGCTAGTAGGACTGGGCTCCATTTCTGGCTCCAACAGCAAATGAAAGTCTGCATCTGACTTTGTCCTCTGTGAAACAAGTGAAAATGCCATACAGGTGACACTGACTACAAGGTGGCTTTCATTGTAGTGAAGACATGGTTATCTTCACAGACTGGTTTCTCTATGGAATACTTTGAATCTTTTTATGTCAAGGAATAATAGGGAAAGGTTTGGGGTCTTGTTATTACTGTTTAAATTTTTCCCTTTTTTGTATGTAAGTGTTTACCCTGTGTGTATGTGTGTGTGCTCTGTGCCTGTTTACAGAAGGAATTGTCACTGAATTAGAAACTGGAGTTATGAAAGGCTGTCAGCAGCCATGTGAATGGTAGGAACTGAACCTAGGAACTCTTGAAAGAGCAGCAAGTGCTCCTAATCACTAGGCCATTTCTCATCCCTATTCTATTGAATGGAAGTGGTTGAATTTTTAGTTTTATTGTTGTTGGTGGTGTTGTAGTTGTTTTTTGTACATGTCTCTCTCTCTCTCTCTTTTCCATATGAATAGTCCTAATTCAGTAATCAGGTTTGGCATAAAGGTTCTTTATCTGCTAAGCCTTCTCCTTGGCTCTGTTTTCCAGACATGTCTCATGGAACCCATGCTGGCATCTCACTATGTAGCTCAGGCTTTCCTCAAACTTCTATACCTCTAGCTTTTACATCCCAAGTGTAGGGAGTACAGGCCAGTGCCACCATGCCTGGTGCTTTCTGTTTTAGGTTTGGTGTGGTATGGCTTTCCTTTCCAGTCTTGGTAAACGGGCTAAATCCTTTTTCTGTCTTTTTCTTCACTAAGGCCTAAGGCAGTGCTCACTCACTGGTAAGCATCAGAGTTTGTGGCCTGAATTCCAAAATGTTTTGAAATTCCCTTGAATTTTACCCTTGAATTTCACTATTTATCATTTTTTTCTTTTTTTAAATAAAATTTACTTGTTAGAGTATTTTAGAGAAATGTTCCATAAAATAGTACAAATCAATACAGTACTACTAAGGAGCAGTTTACCCATGAGTACTAAAGTATAAATTGTGCATGAAATTTTATCTAGTAAAATTATTTTTAGAAATTTATGTTGACAAAATATGTATGTACTCTAGGATATCTATCACAGTATTATATACAATGGTGAAATATGAGAAACATGTCAAAATTAAGTACAGCCTCAATAAATTATGAAATTACATGTAGACTTTTGTATAATAATTAAAATGCTATTTTTTCGCAAAAGCTTGAGAAGCAAATATTATCATCATCTTATATTTTCACAGTATAAATACGATTAAAATAAATTAAATCACTTTGTAAAAATATTATGCAACTGGAAATTGTTTCTGACAATTCAACTCTTACAGTTTTTTAGGCGATTCAAATTTTTGTTTTGAAATGACAAAGGAAAGTTAACATCTGTCAAAAAAAGCACAAAACCTAATCTCATAAATCACATATTTAATGTTACTCCTTTTCAGTAGGCTTTGAAAATCTTACAAATGTCACGCTCAACTAGAAATAAGTTCACAATTCCAGACTAAATTCAGAGAAAATAAATACGTGTCTTTTAAAATATACAGGATTCACTGTCCTAATGTGAACACAAAATTCAAATACCTCCTATATTTTCCCTTGAAGATATGTTAGCTTCACTCTGAGCAAAGAGCAACATTCCTTTGTGTTTCCCAAGGCCATGACACTAAGATTCATCAGATATCTATAACAATTTGCTGAACTTACCCCTTAAATATTTCTATTTGATCTGTATGAATTGTCCTTCCATATCTTTTTTGATAACTTTTGGTTGAAAGTGGACTTTATTCAATATTAGAATGGCTACTGCAGTGTGTTTCCTGGCACCGTTTTCTTGGAAAATTGTTTTCCAACCTTTTACTCTGAATTAGTGTGTTTCTATGTCACTGAGGTGTGTTTCTAGTATGGAGCACAATGCTGGGTTCTGTTTATGTATCCAGTCTATTATTCTATGGCATTTTGTTAAGGAATTGAGTTCATTGATGTTAAGAGATATTAAGGAAAATTGATTATTTCTTCCTGATATTTTTGTTGTTAGAGGTGGTAATATGTTTGTGTGGCTATCTTCTTTTGGGTTTGTTGAAAGATTAATTACTTGCTTTTTCTAGGGTGTAGTTTCCCTCCTTGTGTTGGTGATTTCCATCTATAATCCTTTGTATGTGTTGATTTGTGGAAAAGTATTTTGTAAGTTTGGTTTTGCTCTGGAATATCCTGATTTATCTGTCTAAGGTAATTGAGATTTTTGCTGAGTATAGTAGCCTGACCTGGCATCTCTGTTCTCCTATGGCCTATATAACACCTGCACAGGATCTTCTAGCTTTCATAGTCTGTGGTAAGAAGTCTGGTGTAATTATGGTAGGTTTGCCTTTACATGTTACTTGACCTTTTCCCTTTACTGCTTTTTATATTCTTTGCTTGTTTAGTGCATTTGGTGTTTTGATTATTATGTGATGGGAGGAATTTTGGTTCTGGTCCAGTCTATTTCGAGTTCCATAGGCTTCCTATATGTTCAAAGGCAACTCTTCATTTAGGTGGAGATAGTTTTCTTCTATAATATTGTCAATAATATTGACTGGGCCTTTAAGTTGGGAGTTTTCACTGTCTTCTATACTTACTATCCTTAGGTTTTGTATTCTCACTGTGTCCTGGATTTCCTGGATGTTTTGGGCTAGGAGCTTTTTGTATTTTGCATTTTCTTCCAATGTTGTGTCAATGGTTTTTTTTTTTTTTTTTTTTTTTTTTTTTTTTTTTTTTTTTTTTTTTTGTGCAGGCTTTCTCTGTATAGCCCTGGCTGTCCTGGAACTCACTCTGTATACCAGACTGGCCTTGAACTCAGAAATCTGCCTGCCTCTGCCTCCCAAGTGCTGGGATTAAAGGCATGTGCCACCACTGCCAGGCTATGTTTCAGTGTTTTCTATGATATCTTCTGCACCTGAGATTCTCTCCTCTATTTCTTTTATTTTGCTGGTGATGCTTACATTTATGACTCCTGATCCCTTTTCTAGGTTTTGTAACTCTTGGGTTGTCTCCCTTTGTGATTTGTTTATTGTTTCTGTTCCCATTTTTAGATCCTGGATGGTTTTCTTCAATTCCTTCATCTGTTTGGTTGTGTTTTCCTGTAAATCTTTAAGGGATTTTTGTTTTTCCTCTTTAAGGGCTTCTAGCTGTTTACCTGTGTTCACCTGTAATTTGTTTAAGGGAGTTCTTTATATTCTTTTAAAGTCCTCTAATATCATCATGAGAAGTGATTTTAGATTGGAATCTTGCTTTTCCAGTGTGGTGGTGTATCCTGGACTTGGTATTGTGGGTGAATTGTGTTCTGATGATTCACTATTACCTTGTTTTCTGTTGCTTATGTTCTTGTGCTTGCCTTCTTCCATCTTGTTATTTGTACTGCTACTTGCCTTACCTGTATCTGACTGGAGCTTCTCCATTTGGTCATCCTGGCAGTATCAGAACTTTTCAGTGATCACCTCTCTCTGGGATCCTGTCATTCTGGGATCCTGTGATTCTGGGAACCTGTGATCCTGAGATCCTAGGTGTGATAAAACTCCTGGGATTAATTCTACCTCTGCTACCCTCAGATGTTGGTGTCACCAAACTCCTGGTATGCAGGGATCCTTGGTATGTTAGAGCACCTGGAAGTGAAGATTCCTCTGATTATTGTGGGACTTGCAGAGAAGTTTTTTCCCAATGTCTGCTCAGGGCTCTTGCTCATGCCAGAATGAACCCATGCCACTGGTTTAATAGGGTTCCTGGTTCCCTGGATTCCACTGGTCCCTGTTAATCCTACTGTTGGGATAGTTGTTGAGTCTACCCCCACTCTTTCCCTTTTAACTACTATATACAGGAAAAAACAAAGCTCCTTAAGAGGATTGCTGGGTGGAGATTCAAATATCTAATCAGCTAGTAGCAGTTTGCATTTAGAGATCCCTCTCTGAATGTAAGGCTTATGCAGTGTTGTGGGAATTAGTAAAAAAGATGGGATAGTTCAGCATGTGCCTGCACTACTTCCTTGTTCTTTCATCTGACATGCTGGCCAGCCATGCATAGGCAGGCCATGGCGAACCTGCTTTCATTTCTTGGAGCTCTGAGAGCTCCACCATCTCTCCACCCAGTTCTCTAGGTTCCCACTGGCAGGTCTCTACCACGCCAGACATATGCTTCAATACCCCCATGGCCTCTGTGGTGCACAAAAGGCAAAACCACACTGTGTTGCTGTACCTTTCTCTCTTAAAGCTAGAGGAGTGGCCACATAAAGTAAAATGCAACAACACTTAGTTCAGAAACAATGATAACTCAATCTCTGGGTGCATCTACTAAAACCTAATCTTGTAACCCTTAGAAACCTCTCTTTTTCCTGCTCCTCTCTTCCTCTCTTCTACCTGGAAATCCCTCTATGCGCCCAGTGATTTGCTCCTTTTTGCATTAGGGAATTTTTTCACAAGAAGACACAGGTGTAACTTTCTCCTTGACTGAATCCCCTCCCAGGAGGGCAGAATTATTAGAATTATGAACAGCCCCATGGCTATCCACAACAAGCAGAAAGGTGTTAAAGTTTCAACAGAGCCAGAGAGCACACTGTTTGGAAGCTTGAAGTCACACTTTACCTGGCTGGTATAGAAAGCTCTCTGTTCCATCTGGCTAGTCTGTGATCTCTAATAAGACCCTTCTGCTCCCTTTTTCCAAAGAGGCCCTTAGTGATGATACCTAGAATCCTATTCCACTGAGGTTAGAGGGACAGATCACTTCTTGAGCCCAGGAGTTCTAGGCTACCCTGAGCAATATATCTGGGCTGGAAGGAGTGCTCAAGGATCTCAGCACTGTCTACAGGGAATTTCTGGTCGACAAGTGTGCATGCACTTGATATGTAATGATCTTGACTCAGACTCTTAGGTGAACAGAACACTGATCTCCATGACCAATTGGAATCAATACAAATAAAGTCATATTGACATTTTTTCCTATATGTTTTCCTTGTCTGTTCATTAGTAACATGCTTCTTATATGGTTCTTTAATGGTTTGTTTCTACAGAATTGTGAAACTAATGTGTTTGATGCCAATTTTCCTCTAATGCATGGAATTTTGGGGAATTACTGGGATTGCTATTCAGGATAATCCCAAATTTCTATGGGAAGAACAAGATGGTTGACTCTACAGTAACAGTGAAATATCCAATAGAGGAAAAGACAGAGTGTTCTTGCTTCTTTTACATTTTAATTTAATTTTCATAAATTCTCTCCTGTATCCCAGATGGGCCTTGAGCTCCTCATTCACCTGCTTCCTCTCACTGACTGCTGTACTACCATACCCAGCATGAACAGCACATGTCTATGAGGCTATATTGTTCTGGGTTCATCTCTTACACAAAGGACCTTCCTGTTGGACAAATGTCTCTTTCCTCTACAGTCATTACTATGTGCAAAACTGAGTTGTCATTATTCAATTGGGAATTCTCTTTTTATTTTGGTAACATTTCACCAAGCTGACTTTTGCACTCCTTTGGTAGACATCACCAGTAGCAAAAAACAAAACAAAACAAAATAAAAAAACCCAAAAAACCGAAAGAAAACAAAACAAAAACCAAAAACCAAACAAACAAAAAACCAAACAACAACAACAACAAAAATCATTTTAACTCACACCCATTTGTCTTCATTGGTATGTTTATGAAAACGTAGGCCAGTGCCTTCATTGTTTCAATGCCACTGTTATCTTTTGTGCATGTTACAGTTTGTTGTAGGAAGTATTCAATAGGGATGGTCGAGACAGTAATGACAGCTGGGATAGGATCCCTTGTTCCTTGAGGATTCCTTGAGGAATTTCCTTGTGTTTCCTTGAGGTTGACCTCTACTAGATATCAGAATTTGACATTATCTACAGTGCATCCATATTCAGAGGTTGTATATCTCAGGTAGGAGGAAATGTAACCACATAACCTTTTATGCATGTGTCTGAGAATTTTGCCTTCACCTACTCCATTATATCCTCTCTCCACAGTACCAGTGGAGAGCAGAAAAAGGCACTGCATTACCTGTCACTGGTGTTATAGAATGCTGTAACCAAATTATGAATGCTTTGGATGCAGGAGCCTTTGAAAGAGCACCCATGTTCTTTAGTGATGATCCATAACTTAAAACCACCCCTGTCTCTGTAATTTTCTTGAGCCAATGTTTGACTATGTAGTCCTGGCTTCTGAGCAACATGCTATGATAACCAGGCTGAATTAGAAATCATAGTAATCTGCTCTCTTCTGCTTCAGTTTTGCAGAGGTGAAGGTCATTTGGCACCATGGCTGACCAGATAATTTTTCCCTACCAACAAAGTACTTTTCTTTTCTTTTTTTTATTTTCATATTTTATTTACATTTCAAATGTTTCACCTTTTCCAGATCTCCTCTTTGGAACCTCCCCATTCCCTCCGCCCTACCCCTGCCACTATGGGGATATTCTCCATCACACCCACTCAGCCCACCACCCACTCTCCACTTCCCTCCTTGTCATTCTCATATACCGGGGGTCTAACACCCCCAGGCCCAAGGGCCTCTCCTCCTCCTGAAGGGTAACAAGACCCTCCTCTGCAGTCTTTGTGGCCAGCACTATGGGTCCCTCCATGTGTATTCTTTAGTTGGTGGATCAATCTCCAGAAGTATCGGGGGGGGGTCAAGCCAGTTGCCAGTGTTGCTACCTTCCTGGGGCTGCACACTCCCTCAGCTCCTTCAGTCCTTTCTCTAAGCCCTCCATCTGGGTCCTCAAACTCAGTGCTACTGTTGCTGCGAAGTGACTCTTGGGTATTTCAAATTTTGGGGCTAATAACCAATTAACAGTGAGTACATACCATGTTCATTCTTTTGTGACTGCGTTACCTTGCTCAGAATGATGTTTTCAAGATCCATCCAATTGTGTACGAATTTCATGAAGTCATTGTTTTTAATAGCTGAGTAGTATTCCATTGTGTAAATGTACCACATTTTCTGTATCCATTCCTCTGTGGAGGGACATCTGGGTTGTTTCCAGCTTCTGGCTATTATAAATATGGCTGCTATGAACATAGTGGAACATGAGTCTTTATTACATGTTGGAGCATCTTCTGGGCATACACCCAGGAGTGGAATAGCTGGGTCCTCAGGTAGTATTATGTCCAATTTTCTGAGGGTCCGCCAAACTGATTTCCAGAGAGGTTATATCAACTTGCATTCCCACCAGCAATGGAGGAGTGTTCCTCTTTCTCCACATCCTCAGCAACATCTGCTGTCACCTGAGTTTTTGATCTTAGCCATTCTGACTGGTGTGAGGTGAAATCTCAGGGTTGTTTTGATTTACGTTTCCCTGATAACTAAGGATGTTGAACATTTCTTTAGGTGCTTCTCAGCCATTTGAGTTTCTTCTGTTGAGAATTCTGTGTTTCCAATTTTTTAATTGGGTTCTTTGGTTCTCTGGAGTCTAACTTCTTGAGCTCTTTGTATATATTGGATATTAGCCCTCTATTGGATGTGGAATTGGTAAAGATCTTTCCCCAATCTGTTGGTTGCCGTTTTGCCCTAATTACAGTGTCCTTTGCCTTTCAGAAACTTTGTAATTTTATCAGGTCCCATATGTCAATTCTTGATCTTAGAGCACAAGCCATTGTTGTTCTGTTCAAGAACATTTCCCCTGTGCCCAAGTGTTCGAGACTCTTCCCCACTTTCTCTTCTATTAAATTCAGTGTATCTGGTTTTATGTGAAGGTCCTTGATTCACTTGGATTTGAGTTTTGTGCAGGGAGCTAGGAATAGATCAATTCGCAATCTTCTACATGTAGACCACCAGTTGATCCAGCACCATTTGTTGAAGTTGCTGTCCTTTTTCCACTGTATGGTTTTAGCTCCTTTGTCGAAGATCAACTGACCATATGTGTGTGGGTTCATTTCTGGGTCTTCGATTCTATTCCATTGATCAACCTGTCTGTCACTGTACCAATACCATGCAGTTTTTATCACTACTGCTCTATAGTACAGCTTGAGGTCAGGGAGGCTGATTCCCCCAGAAGACCTTTTATTGTTGAGGATAGTTTTTGCTATCCTGGGTTTTTTGTTATTCCATATGAATTTGAGAATTGCTCTTTCTAGGTCTATGAGGAATTGAGTTGGGATTTTGATGGGGATAGCATTAAATCTGTAGATTGCTTTTGGCCAGATGGCCATTTTTACTATGTTAATCCTGCTGATCCATGAGCATGGGAGATCTTTCCATCTTCTGAGGTCTTCTTCGATTTCTCTCTTCAGAGACTTGAAGTTCTTGTCATACAGATCTTTCACTTGTTTGGTTAGAGTCACACCAAGCTATTTTATATTGTTTGTGACTATTGTGAAGGGTGTCATTTCCCTAATTCCTTTCTCAGCCTGTTTATCCTTCGAGTATTGGAAGGCTACTGATTTGCTTGAGTTAATTTTGTATCCAGCCACTTTGCTGAAGTTGTTTATCAGCTGTAGCAGATCTCTGGTAGAGTTTTTCGGGTCACATAAGTATACCATCATATCATCTGCAAATAGTGATATTTTGTTTTCTTCCTTTTCAATTTGTATCCCTTAGATTTCCTTTTGTTGCCGGATTGCTCTAGCTAGAACTTCAAGTACTGTATTGAATAGGTAGGGAGAGAGAGGTCAGCCTTGTCTAGTCCCTGATTATAGTGGGATTGCTTCGAGTTTCTCTCCATTTATTTTGATGAAAACTTCAGACCAATTTCCCTTATGAATATCGATGCAAAAGTACTCAATAAAATTCTTGCAAAGTGAATCCAAGAACACATCAAAATGATCATTCACCATGATCAAGTAGGCCTCATCCCAGGGATGCAGGGATATTTCAATATCCAGAAATCCATTAATGTAATCCACTACATAAATAAACTCAAAAAAAAAAAAACACACGGTCATCTTGTTAGATGCTGAACAAAGTACTTTTATATGTCACCTATGGCAGCTCAGGTCACATAGAACAAATGGTTCTTAGGAAGCAAACTCAATTTTATTGGCATGCTTGTAATGTCTTTTGCATTGCAGCGTCTATTTTCTTGTAGAGGAGGGGTCACTTACCAGGTTCATCAAGCTAGGCACTCACCTCCAACATCCTCTCTTTCTTTAATATCAAGTTGTTTATAGATTATGGTGTGACTCAGAGTAACCACAGAGTTGAGGAAGTTGTCTATGGAATCCATCTCCTCCTCCTGCATCATCTACTTTATCCCCTAAGGTCTAGCTAGCATGGCCATGAGACCATGAATACAAAACAAAAAACAAAAAACATTTCTAAACACACACACACACACACACATACACACACACACACACAGACATACACAGAGGGAGAGGGGGGGAGAGAGAGAGAGAGAGAGAGAGAGAGAGAGAGAGAGAAAAGAGAGTGTGAGTGAAGACAGAATCAAACATGTCTACTTCATCAAATGCTATAGTGAGAACAGAAACCGAGCGCTGCGGAGAGATAAGCAGATTTTCTGATTGAAACAAACCATTCCCAGTGGAGTGCATTTGCTGAATTAGTGCCTAACAAAAATACATGCAAGTCATCCTCCTGCCTCAGCTCTCTGATTACAAGCTGAGGGGACAGAGCATCCAACTCACCTATATATTCCAGAATAGAATGAACATTTGTGACAATACAGTTGACAAAAATTTTCAGAAGATATTTTTAAGAGTTTTTTTTTTTTTGACATCTAGTGCCAGGAACAGAGGAAAAGATAATGTGGTACCCAGTCAGAACAATGCATATCACATGTGAAGGAAACTTAGCCAGTTGTGTTGGCTCACAAAAGTTAGCCCACTGGGTGAAATGTTGAGGCAGGAAGATTGTTGGTAATTTGAGTTTCAGATCACCTCAGCTAAAGCAGTTTATAAAGAGCTGATGTATAAAGGAACAAATAAAACTCAGTGAATCAGACTGTTTTAGTTAATGGGCTCTTTAATATCAGGATAGTCTCTGTTCTTTTTTTTCTTTGCAAAAAGGAAGTATTTCAAAGTAGGTAAGAAATATATCATATACAGACTTGTGTCAAATACATTTGGAGCTCACTGCTTAATCCCCTGGTATGATGAGGTTATACAGTGAAATGTAAACACTGGGTTTTCTGTTTTCATTGAGCTTTGTTTATTGTAAGTTAGGGCACCATTCAGTAGCCCAGGCTGTCCTTGAACTCTCCAGAGAGAGCATATACGTCTTGAACTCAGAGTGATCAAGCTGTTTGTGCCTCACAAGAACTGGTATTACAGGCATATAACATGATAATATATGCAAAATGAAATCAAGATGTTTTTTGTATAATTATTGGCATTTATTTTTTTCCTGCTTATATGTTAGCATGCATGGCCCTAAAGAGGCAGAAGAGAGTTTCAGAGCTCCTATAATCAGAGTTGTAGATGGTTATGAGCTGGCACAGTGGAAGCTAGGAATAGAACCCTGGTCCTTTGGAAGAGCAGGTCTGCTTAAAATGACTGAGCCCTCCTTACAGCCCTCCATACAGTTTGAATACATCTCCAGCAATGATTTCATCAAGGGAAAAGCTGGTTCAGAAATAAAATAAAAAAAGAGATGAGAGAGAGAGAGAGAGAGAGAGAGAGAGAGAGAGAGAGAGAAACAAAGACAGAGAAAGGAGACATGGAAAAGCCAAGTGTGACTGATAGAGACAGAAAGATGTAGAGAAAGTGAGATGGCAGAGAGAAAAACAGAGAGATATAGTTAGCGTTTTCACTATGACTTGGGAATGGTTATTCATTTATGAGTCCTAATTTTCCTGCCTGTGATTTAACCAAACTGAACTCACCCTATCTCATCTCACCACACAGTAGCCTGTTATTGAGACCTAACTCTTAGCACAGACTACATAACAGTTCCAGAGAGACCTGAGAACTAGGCTTCAAATTAAGGTTGGAGAACAATAAATATCACAGAGCTCAGAGTTTGAAGACAAGTATCCTGGCTGCACTGGACTGCAACCATAATGTCAGATTTTAGACATTCCAACATGAGGATGTGATTCACTCTAAGTAGGACAAAAATAAGATTAAATGGGTGGAGACTTCCTCATCCTATCAGGTGGCAGCTTGGGCCTGAGAGGTGTGGCAAGAAAGGGGAGGTGTGATTGGGAAGGAGTATATAAGTCATCCAGCAGCTGCAAAAGCCACTCTGAGCCTTGGAGTCTGGAGTGACTGCCTAACTTTGCTGAGATTGGAGCTCCTGAGAGCAGTGTCCTCAGCAGGTAAATCATTGATGGCCATCAGGACATCCCACTTGACTTGGCTTGATAGTGTCCATTTCATCTTACTGTTTTTTGTTTGTTTGTTTGTTTTATTTTTGTTTTTTTTCATTTGTTTGTTTCCTTGTAGGCTTCTTGCCTTTGTTGTGTGGTTATTTTGAAGCAGCCAACTTCATTCAGTCCAGGATAGTCAAAAGTCTTTTTGTAGCCAAATGTCCTGAAGCACTAAAAGTTCAGCCTCTCACACCTCAGACCTGAGGCCGTTCTGTCCTGCTTGTTCATAGAGGGCTAAGGAGGCAATATTCTAAGATTCCGGCACAATGGATAGACACCATACATCCGGACCTACTCTCATCTACGTTGTACCAATTTTAATTCAAATCGAATATAGATTTAGAATATGGCGAATAAGAAAATTCTACAGCGAGCACATGGCTGTGGGATCCAGGGGAGCATCAGATTTATAATCTGATGACGTTTTTCTTGTTTGTTTGTTTGTTTGATTGATTGATTGATTTAATCGTATTTACTTAAGACTATATCCGGCTCTGTAACCCCTCCCATTCAGCCCCTCTCTCAACAATTCCTTCATTCCACTCCCCCTCTTCTCTGAGTGTGTGGGCCCTTTCTGGGTATTCTCTGACACTGACACATCAAGTCTGTGATATTGAAGCTTCTTTCCCCACTGTGTTCCATCAGGGCAGACCATCTAGAAGAATATATCCCACACCGAGGCAACAGCCTTTGGGATAGATCCCTTCTCCATTTGTTTGGGACGTATGTGAAACCAAGCTGCACTAATGCTGCATAGGTTGGAGGAACCCTAGGTCCTATCCCTGTATTTTCTTTGTTTGGTGGGTCAGTCTCTGGGAGAGCCAGGTGTCTATGTATTTGACTGTGTGTGACTTCCTGTGGAGTTCCTATTCCCTTCAAAGCCTGCAATCCTGCGAACTTCAATAAGAGTCCCAAAGCTCCATCCACTGTTTCTCTGTGGGTCTCTGTGTCAGCTTCTGAGTGGAGCCTCTCAGGGCATAGGCATTCTAGTCTCCTGTCTGCAAGCATAACAGAGTAACATTAATGTCAGGGACTGGTGCTTGTCTGTGGGAATGGTATCAACCTGGGCAATTGCCTTATCTCAGTTCTCTGTCTGATCCTGGAGATACCACCTACTATCTAATTGCTGTCAGCTGCAGAATTCCATTCATTATCATGGCCATCTTGATATCTCTACTGTCTCAGTCTAGACTGAATTTTACCCCTAAGCAATAATCAAACCAACCCCCCATCGCCTCTCCCACAACTTTTTCACCTTCTCCAGTCTCTTATGATTATTTTTTCTTCCTTCTAATTGATATTCAAGCATCCTCACTTGTTCTTTCCTTCTTTTTTAGCTTCTTTCTACCTGTGTACGAAATACCATGGTTTTGTTGAACATTGAGTCTAATATCCACTCACTAACTAGTATAAACCATGCATTTTCTTATTGGACTGGGTTACCTTTCTCAGCATGATATTCTCAAATTCCTTTCATTTGCCTGCAAAATGTATGGTGGCTGTGTTTTTAATAGCTGAATAATATCCATTGTGTAGATGTACCACATTGTTTTCATCATTCTTATTTTGGAAACTGCTTGAGGGTTTCCCGCTTCTGAGTGTTATCAGAAAGCTGCTGTAAACATAGCTCAAAAAGCAACTTTGTCCTATGGGTAGAGTCTATTGAAATAACAAGAAAATGTAGGTACCAAGGGATATAGCAGCTTAATCTGCTCAGTGCAGCTTAACATGTCCCAGAGGACTGGGGCATATTAAGTGGAGAGAATCAGTGCCTTACCTCAGGATCTAAGCCTGATTACCATGGAAGGAGATGTGTCAAGATAATGGAGATCTTCCTGAGATAGCAGACTGCTCAAGGTAGCTTGACATGCACTAGGGTACTCAGGGTGCAGGGATCATGTGAGAGAGAATGGATACTTACTTGTAAGTTTTGTGATAAACAAATCTGCTGAAGGTGGAAGAAGATTCCATATCCAGAGTTGATGCAGGGTGGTTTGGGATGGTTGACAGGCCTGAAAGGCCTCAATGAGCAGGGAAGATGGTGGGGAAGGGAATGTTACCTGTATGGTTCAGGTTTCCCAGGTTTGATCAAGGTGGAAGAAAAGGTATTGGGAAGAATGAAGGAACCCTTCAACAGCAAGCTTCTCTGGGCCACAAGGCATTCAATCTCATAAAGGAGACATTAGTGCTCAGCATGGCTCCTGCTTCTACAGCTTATGGAAATAAAATTCCTATCTATTTCACACAATATATTGCTGAATTGATTGTAGTCAAAGCATAATAGTTTCCCACAAAAGTGTGAGATTCAGGTGTGAGTTTCCTTTTGCAGGGTACAGTAGGGCATACTACAACTTTGGATCTGATTTGGCAGAGTAACAGGGAAGATCTGCTGAAATGGGTGCTTATGTATTACCAGGAGCACCTTGAAAAACCTGTGGCAACAAGAAAGATATCGTGTATTCCAAATTACAATGTTTCCAATGTCACCAGACTATTGATTGTACCCATGCCTGTATTATGTAATTTTTGGGAGTGGGTGGCTGTGAAGAGGTATGATAAAAGAGTTTTGGATGAAATATTTTCTTTTTTTGGATATTTCCATAGAATTTGCATAACTAAAAGCTATGATGAGCTTGAATGTACCACCAACACTGGAGCAGCTGGCAAGAAGAAACCTGCTGAAAGACGAAGGCTTGACCATCTCTGCTCTACAGTACCTGTCCATGCAACTCTTCCCACCACTCTTCAAGGATGCATTCACTAGCAAAAAACCTAAAATCCTGACACATACGGTGGCAGCATGCCCCTTCCCATGCCTTCCTGTGGGAGCCCTGATGGAGACTCCTCACCTACAGACCTTGAAAGCTGTGCTAGATGGCCTTGATTTGCTGATGGCACAAAAGGATCGACCCAGGTAAGTGAGCCCAAGGTAGCATGGAGGAATGTGAGTAGTTGAGAGGAAGTTAATACAGTATTCACAATGGGTCCAAGGTGAATCATAGGCTTCTGATTGTAGGGACCAATATATTCTAGAATGCAAACAAGAAAACAAAACACTGGTAAATGTAGGACAGCTCAGAACATACATATTCAATATGCTATGAGTCTGTCCATGCCTATTCCACAGCTACTAGAAATGGAAGATGTGTGTTCATGGAATAGATTGAAGGGAGGTTGAATTATGGGTCATACAGATTACACACTGTGTCTCTTGTCATCTGAATGTCCCCTGTTTACCTACAGGAAGTGGAAACTAAAATTGCTTGATTTACGAGATGCCCACCAAGTCTTCTGGAATGTTTGGGCTGGATTACAGCATGGAGTCTGCTCTCCAGCTGGCATTGGCAAGAAAAAAACATTGGAAATTCATCCCATCGTAGGAGAGAAACAGGCCATGACTGTATTGATAAACCTTTCCCTCATGTCCCACCATCCCTCCAAATACCTAAAATATATTTATCAGAGGGCCAAACAGAGAAAAGATGTGATATAGGTGATCTGTCAGAAGTTGGAGTTTGGGGCCATTCCTGCCTATGACCCACTGGCTGTGTTGGAGTTTGTTGATGCAGGCTCAATCCAAGAATTGGAAATAAACACATGCTGGGACATGTGTACCTTTTCCTTGCTAGCCCCTGGCCTGGGCCAGATGAAAAACCTCCAGAAACTCCTTTTCAAGGAAGTCTGCATACCTTTGGATAGGCCTTGGGTGCAAGAGATATGAGCCTGGTGTGTTTCAGAAATCTTTCCCCAGTTCTCCAAAGTGCATAAGCTCCAGCATCTCTGTTTGAATGATGTCTGCTTCCTGGATGACTGCCTGCATCAATGGTCAGGACAGAGAGCTTTATCCAGGAGTGAGCAAGGTATTTTGTTGTTCTTGTTTTGCTGTACATTAAACATCAGTGTTTATAGTGGCTTCAAGCCAATGTTAATTTTATATATCTGTGAGCTTAGAATAATTCATATAGTATTGTTTGCTGCTGATTCATTCTGACTTGTCAACATTAAAGCCAGCCTGTCTTGTATGCATCAATAGTTAACAAAATGTGTCATAATAAACCCACATGACAGGAAAATAGATCTATAAAATGTTTGAGATATTTCAGCACAGGTCCTCACATGTCAAGTCTGTCCCCAGAACTATATGAACAGTTTCAATCCATCTTGACCTCCCATGGGTCAAAGGAAATTTGAGCACAGGAAGCGGCTGAATTGACCAAAAATGAGTGACAGATTGTGGTCAAAGGGAAGCCCTATGAACAAAACAGAAGCTGTGTGTGGAAGCTGGAGAACATTGAGATAAATGTTGGCTGATCTGGGGATGTTTCTGAGTGGTTCCCAGTTAATTTTTCTGGGTCCTCCTGTTAGCATCATCTGTCCCCAAATAAGGTTTCAGCTTACCAGTTCAGAGGGAACTGTGTAGCAGGCACAGTGATAGCTTATGTCCTAACTAGAAGAACATAACAGGAGTTGTTAGCTCTCCATCAGGGAGAATCTTGTTCTTGATCTTAATAGTGGTCTGAAAAGGACCTTGGCCTAAGGAGACTCTGCTACTCTGAGGTCACAACCTTTTCTCTGGGTGAGTAAAAATCCTTTATATCTCTCTCTTTCTCTCTAGGTCCTTAAAGAGTACTTTAGAAACTCTTGCTATCACTGAATGCATACTGTCACAATCAGATATGAAGTATCTTTCCCAGTGTCCAAGCATCCATCAGCTCAAACACCTGGACCTGAGTGGTGTCACCTTTATAGATTCAAGTCATCTATTTCTAGGAAGCCTGCTAGAAAGACTGACAACTAATCTGCAGACATTAAAATTGAAGGGCTGTATGATCATGGACTTCCAAATCAGTGCCTTCCTGCCTGGACTGAGCCAGTGTTCCCAGCTCACTGAAGTCAATTTTATGAAGAACTTCTTGTCCATGGGCAGCTTGAAGAAGCTGCTGCAGCATACTGCCAACCTCACACAGCTGACCCTGGAGAAGTATCCTGCCCCTGATGAGGTCTATGATAACATTGGTGATGTGATTCCAGACAGATTTGTACAACTTTGTTCTGAGCTTATGGACATAGTGAAGGTTATAAGGCAGCCAAAGAAGGTCTACTTTGTGAGTAAGAGATGTGTAGGTTGTCAGAAATTCTTTATCTATAATTTGGAGGCCTACCTCTGTTCTTGTTGGGAATATGTAAGGTGAGGACATTGCCTGGCTCTGATAAATGGAAGGCAGGACTCAAATGATTAATTAGAGGCATAGACCAAGTGTATTCAAGCATTTTCAGATGTGCTTTGGAAAGATAATTATTTCGTTTTATTTGATTTTCAATCAAGTGCTTCTGAGATGAGGTAATTGTGTTGACTTGCAGAATGACAAGCTTATTTTCAGCCTAATGTCTACTGTATTAGACCATCCTTGAACAGCAACTCTATTTAAAAATTGTAGGGCTTGCCTCCAACATTTACAGAGTATGATGGACTATAGAAGAAGGGAAGGGGATAAAGAGAGAGGACATTGTAAAGAGCATAATGGACAGGAACAGGAGCTTTCTGTATTATTCTGACTTTGGACAGCATCAACCTTTTGGCTGTCCCCTTACATACTGTTCTGCACTATATGGGCATATCTTGTTATGAATTATACGTCTGACTGAATATAGGAGCTTTTTTTTTTGACTCCTATCACTATTAAGCTGTGTCTCTATCTTTCCCTGCAGCCTGATATTACCTTCTCCTAATGCCACTAGCAGTATAATTTCTCATAGGTTTTAATAAATCAGTTTGGAATAAGAACATGTTTGGTTTTTTATTTTACTGAGTTTGTTTTCTGACAACATCATACTTGTGTATTGTGCCTTCCCTCTCTCAATAATCTTGTGTCCTCTTGTCTCTTCCCTTTCTTCATCATAGATCTGTAGAGTAAATAATCACCCAACATGTTCTTTCCTTTGAGAGACTTTATAATATTGTGAATCAAGAGATCCCATCCTTGATTCTTTTGGAGATTTTGCTCAGAGGTAAAGAATGTTTGCTACTCATCCTGAGGAGCAGTGTTTGATTCCCAGTTCCCACAACCACCTATCTCTCCAATTCTATGTGTCTGACTTTTTGCTCGAGTCTCTAGGAACACTGGATTTACCTGCACACACTGAAATACCAAAACTCACATACCTGATTAGAAACAAATTAAAATAATTATTTAAAAATGAAAGCAAATACATCAAAACAAACATTAAATTTATCCATACATTGATAAACCCATTAGGATCAACTGTGCAAAAAAAAAAATCTAAAGGTAATTTGCCCGATGATGCACATGTATCATCTTCAGGGCAGAGGATAAGTCTGGGGAATTATGTGGGTTTGGGGTTGAGTGCTATGGTTCCATCTCTGTGATGAATATATGCTCAGGGTGAGGATTTAAGGATTCTAGCCATGTCCTTCAGGAGAAAGGATGACTTTTAATGCTTTTAGGATGCAGGATTAAATTTTTTACTGTTGAAAAATGACAACACAATCTCAGAAATCTCTTCCCAGTCCCTGCCATCTTGAGTGCCTCAGGAGACAAAAGCTCCAAGGCCAGCCATGTTTTCTTCTTGTTTGCTCGCTCTCTCTCTCTCTCTCTCTCTCTCTCTCTCTCTCTCTCTCTCTCTGTGTGTGTGTTATTGTGTGTATAGTTCTGTAGCGATGGCTGTCTGAAACTCATTGAGGTGACAGGGGGGCCTGAAGGACAAAAGATTTACATGCAATCTGAGTATAGGGATTAAAAGAGTATACTACCAGACCTTGAAGAATAGCTATGGCATAGCTCAATGAATGTCCTGGATGCCTTTATAAGAACTAAGAAACGGGAATCTATAGAATGAATGGAAAAATTCACCAAGGAAGAAGCCAGGCTTTTCTCTGTGGTTCTGAATCAGTACAGACTGTATGTTTGAGGCTTCTCTACATTTTGAGACATTACTGGATATAGAACCAAACATTCTGGAAATATATATATATATATATATGAATGAATATGAGGAGTATTACTTGAAGACTGAGATATATCACTTCTGAGCATTGTCCTAAAAGATGCTCCATTATGCAACAAGGAAATTTTCTCAACAATGTTCATAGCAGGTTTATTTCTAATAGGAATTGGAAGCAACCTAGATGTCCCTCAACTGAAAATACGGATAAACAAAATGTGGTGTATCTACCCAATGGACTGCTTTTCAGCGATTAACATCAACGATATCAGGAATTCTGCAGGGAAATGGATTCTCGTAGAAAACAGATCAAGTAGATACTGAGTGGGGCAACCCAGACACTCGAAGACAGGTATGCTATATACATGTATGATAAGCAACTTCTTTGTAATGTCTCAACAGATTAAGTTGATGCCTGCTTAGTTCAGGTGATCAGTGATTCTTCAAGTCCAATATTTTATATCCACTGGGGTTTTTCTGGGATTCATGACCTCTAGGATTTTGGCTGCCAATGTTGCTTATAGTGTCCCTAGTACTGCTTGTCCTCTGTGAAAGGAGAAGCCTTATAATGCGTATATGACCCAGAATGGGGAGACCAGGGTATGGGAAACAAGACAAAGGTATGGGAAACAGTTTGGACCTGTTGGGTCTCCTTTATCCCTTGGCCGTTTTTACTCTGAGGCACATAGATTTCCTTTGTGCTGAGAACTTGGTCACTGGGTATCTTGGGTTGACTCTGAGTATACCTTCAAAATAGTTCATTCCTGACTCCAGCCAGAAACATCTTTCATTCTCTATGGACATCCCTCCATAAAACTCATGGTTTTAAATTGTCTCAGGCTATTCACAGAATTTCGTAAAGAACATCCAAGTACATTTTCTTAAAAATATATGTGTATGGATGTGCATATATTTAATCTCAGCTCTCCTTGGACTCTACAGGGGAATATAAGACTCCTAGGAAGTAAGTGAAGCAGAGCTCTATGGAATTAGGTCCAGACACAGTGAACAGCATGTATGTTAAAGAGATGAACTACAGTAAGTAGGGAGATTGTGATAAGTTCCATAGAGAACATCCTCTTCTCTGCAGCCTTCTGTGAGTCACCTCAATATTTTAAAAAAGGTACCATACACTTGAAAGTTGGGATTCCCCCATTAGGACCTGTCAAAAGGAACCAGGGGATTGTGTTAGGACATATTTCTCTGCCTAAGTGAAGCTCTTCTTACCTGACATATAAACTGTTCTGGAAGTATGAAGAAATAGATAGCTTAAGGTCACATCATGTCCTTCTCATTTCGATACCAGGTCTCTGAGTTTCTATGTTGCAAATAATGTCTTCCAGCAAAGGTTAAATATAAGGACTTGGTTCCTAAATTTTGCCTGCCTTGATATTCACTTGGTCCTCATTTACTTGACTTCTGAAGAAACCTGTCCCCTCATTCCATTGTTTTTCATATCTTACCCAGTTTTTGTGATCTGAATGTACTATATACTAATTTGTTTCCAAAACATTGAGCACTTGGTGAAGCCCTGTGCTTTGGGTCCCATTTATCTGACCTATCCCTTAGATGCAAGGTACTGCACAAATCTGAGATTGACCTAATAATGGTGATGAGGAATGAAGAAACCAGCACAAGTACAGAAATGTTGGGAATAATTAGACTGTGTGCTCTGATAGATACATATCATGCACCCAGAAAGTCAACACATTTATTGAATGCTATCAACAGAGGGGACAATTTCTTTATGGAAGGGTGTCTCTATTGTAACACACTCAAACTACAATAATCCTAGAGGGAAAAAGAGTGCTTGATACTTTCTGCTGATGCAACATTCATTCACCTACTCAGAGGAAGATCTTGTCTTTCTAGTGTTTCTCTGAGCTTTAGGTGATTGACATAACCATGCTCCTTTCAGCAAAGTACATTCACTTACGATTTCAACAAACTCTAATACTAAGCTTCCATTTCTCTGTTCCACAAACAGCCTTACATTAGAGCTGTTTTAAAATGGCAACGTTGAGTCTCTAGATCATAAACATAGGACCCTTCACACTCTAAGCATAGGGTTGTAGCAAAGGTGACCTCTATTGGCTTTCTTTTGGCCCTGAGTATATCCAAAAGCTCAGGACAAAAATGTTCTAATCTGTGTGGTAGTATTACACCCTCGTTATCATAACACTCTAGAGGGGCGGGGTACATCTCATGAGTTAGCTGATGCAGCTTGCTTGTCTGGTGTAGAAGTTGTTTCAGGAAAGGCAGAGAGAGCTCATTATCATAGAAATTGACTTGTGTGAGGTGGGAACATTGGCTTAGGGCAGGCAGCAGGACATTGAAATGAGATTCCTTCATACCACATGACTTCAATACCAGGCATTTCAGGGTATGTCTAACTCTCTCAAGGAGAAATGCAAGAGGCTCAAGGAGTAACTCACATAAATATATATCAATAAGTTTCAGACATTTGAGCTCAAAAATATTCAGGCAATAGGGCAGGTAGTCCAAGTCTGACTGTGAGAGGTTATATTCAGAGATGCAAAGTGTCTCCAAGGGCTTCTTCAGACACCTGGGGAGAGAAACATAATGATTGCTTTCTGGCAAATATTGTTGAAGAGGGTTGATAGGATTGGCAGTTGATAGGATAGGCACGGTTCAGTGCATGGCTGGAAACCACAACAATGTATATATCAGCCCAACATGGTGGATGTAGGAAGGACTCCCTACTCCAAACAAAATTGAACAACTACTAGTGCTTTTTTCAAGAGTTCTTAAAGTTTTTGTTCCTCCAAGGTCCATGATCCTTCCTTCACTTTGAAATCCAGTTTTGCACATTTCCCATCTCCTCAACCTGTTTCTGGACTCAAAACATTTCACACAAGAGCAGTAAGAACCATGCTTATAGGTCTGGTCATACATATCTTATCACAGTGCTCATCTGCTTTGATAAGCTATGTCTCTAACATTGCTAGGTTTATGGCGGCCAGACTGTCATGTACTCCCTAGCTTGCAGACAACAAAATCAAACAAAACCCAAACAAAACTAATGAAAGAGAAAAGCAAAGAAAAGAGATGTATTTTTTTCTGGTCTAATGTACCCTCTTAATTCTTTCTTACCTGAGGCATTCTTTCAGGTTGCCTCGTATAAAAGAGACTGCACGTACTTTGAGTTCCTGGAGATAGTGGAGTGTGGGAAGTTGAGAAATAAACATGAGTGCTTTCTCCTCATAGAGCTCTTCAGAATCACCCATACTGAAAGTACTTATGATGTCATATAGACTGAGTGTAAGAAGATTGTTCATATGTCTCAGGTAGGGATTAAGTAAATCCAAATCTTCCATGTCAACACTAAATAACTCCAGCTCCTTTACACAGTCTGCATGCACAATTTTGAAGATTTCTTTGATTGCTGCTTTGGTTGAACCCTGAATCTTCAACCTTCTACAGCATAGATGAATGGAATCTTTTCTCTGCTGGGCCCACTGCATCAAGTATTTTGTAGATTTATCAAAGCTGCTCATGTTGAGATAGAGTCTAGTTGTTACTTTCAATTCTTTCGTCACCCCACAGTCAGGACTGTACTTCACTGGCTGCTTCTGTGTCATGAACTCTGGAAAACCTTCATCTTCATCAAATCCAGCCCATATTCCATATAATTCATGGTGTACATCCAGCCAATTGATCTCTCTGAGTTTGCACCTACTGTGGGAGAAATCAGTGTAATTCTCAGAAGGTAAGAGAACACACATCTTAAGAGAAGTCTGATTCTCTTCCAGATCTCACACTTTAGCTGTTTCTTCTAAAACTTTGCTTTTTCCTGTGCCTAGAATCAAACCACAAGCCTCATGCTGAGTAAATGAACAGTATCCTTTCCAAGAAGGGCATATTTAGCCCTGACTTACTTCCCTTCATTCCATAGACCTTAATCCCAACCTCATTTCACTTGTACCTTTGAGGGATGCAGGAAAAGGCCCATTTCTTACTGGATGTGTCCACCCTTTTCTGGCTTCTATATTAGCCATTATTTGCCCAGATAGCTGAGATTGAGCCCAGGCCTCTACACTACTCTAAGCTTCTACACCCAGTGGAGAACAGTCCTGACTGTGTGGTGAAGAAAGAATTGAAGATCAGAAGCTCTGCTCCACTGTTGGCCAAATATTCTCTGTCCCTAGTCGATCCTTCCCAGCACTCAGAAAACCTTCCTCCAACCCCTGCTGATCTTGCCTACCTGGAGCGAACCTTCTGTGCAAGCAGTATATCTAGCCCCTCAAGCACAGCCTTCAAAGTGTCCAGGTTGAGCCTCTTTATCTTCATTCCTACAGAAAGGTATGGGAAGGGCCACACAGGTATCATGGCAGTCATGAGTTTTGTATGTCCATCAATGAAGGCCTCCTCAAACAGCACTGGGAGCATTCTGTTGGGCAGGTCCTTGAGAACAGAAATGGCCAATGCCTCCTCCCTCAGTAGACTCTGTCTTGCCAATTTCTCAAGGGTTGGTGGGGACAAGATATTCATTGTGTCTTCATTTAAAGAATGAGTCTAGGCAAACAGAGAAATATGTAACATTAAGGTCAAGAAACATAGGAATCCCTTCTGCCCATACAGGGAAGTGAGATTGCTAGATCCCTACTGATGTGGATAGAGAACTCATTTTCCCAATTTGAACACCCTCAGATGTTTTTTTCTTTCTTTGTTCTGTGAGACAAGGTCTTTACTGAACTACCTATATCCCTGGCTGTCCTGAAACTTGCTTTATAGACCACACTGGCCAGGACCCCACAGAGCTTTGCCTGGCTTTGCCTCCCCAGTGCTGAGATTAAATTTGTGTTCCACAGCTGCTGAGACTGTGCCACCATGGCATATCTAATCCAGAATTTTTGGTCTGGCTGGTCCTGGGTTTAAATCCATAATACTCTCTGGTGGTGTGAAGTATCTCCAAAGTATCCTACTTCTCAAATCATATCCAATTGCAGTCACAGCTGGGATGAATACATCCCATTGGGAAGAGATCATCAGGAACCCTGAAGGTTTAGTCAGTTGTTTGATGATGGATAGACTGTGGTTACCTCTCCAGGCCCTCAAAGAGAGCAAAGGAAAATAGTTTCCAAATTTTCCACACACACACTCTATTTATCAAGCATGAAATAGGTTTTATAATTTTTGAAATTCCCATCATTAGTTATTCACATCAACCTTTGATTATCATCCATATAGGCTGTTTGAAGAAGGTGTTGGGAAGGTTCAACATTTGAGTCTGCAAGCTAGAGTGCTAGATAGAGTGGGAAAGAATCACTAAAGTCAGTAAACCTTTAGTAGCCTTTGACATGGTCTGTAACTCTTTAGAAATCATCTGGAAAGAAGAGATTATGAGGTGGAGATTATAATTCACATTCAGAGGGTAGGAGACTCACTAACTAAATGTCATAATTGTTTACTTCTACATCACCAGAACAGCTTACCTGAGACCTGCAGAAATTAAAGGAAGACAAAAAAAAAGAAAAACCCAACCAACAAACAAACAAAACAAAAAAAAAACAAAAGTGAGAAAAAGGAGCAGAAATTTTAATTTCAAGTGATATTCACATTTTTCATTTGAAAACTTAATAAAAAAGAGGGCTAGCTTCCTTCTGAAATATTGAATACATCCTAGGTTCCTTGAAAATAATAGACTATGTATCAATGATGTGATGGAAATTCCTTGTTTGTTTATTGGTTTCTTTTGTTTTACTTCTTTGAGACTTGGTCTTAACCACAGCTGTTTTGAAACTTGCTGTATAAATTAGGCTGGCATCAATCTTAGAGACCATCCTGACTCTGCTTTCCTATTGCAGTCAAGGGTTGGAATGGGAGGAGAGGATGAAGCAAACTGTGATTGTGATGTAAAGTCTATTAAACACACACACACACACACACACACATTTCTTTCTGCAAGTTTGAGTACATACTGATTTCCTTGAAAATAAGAGACTGTTTCAGTAAGTAGATGCAAATACCATTTTTTCACGGGTGTTATTTTGTGTTTTTGCTTGTTTTGCATTACTTATTTAGTTACATATCTATTTATTTATTTCATGTATATGAGTACACTGTCCCTGTCATCAGATACACCTGAAAAGGGTATCAGATTTTATTAGAGATGGTTATGAGCTACCATGTAGTTACTGGGAATAGAACACAGTGCCGCTGGAAGAGCACTCATTTTTCTTAACCACTGAATCATCTCTCCAGTCCCCTGTTTTCCCTTTTTAAAAGGCCATATAATACCTGGCTATTTTGTCACAGCCTTCCTCTGTCTCCCTTTTGCTAGAATTAAAAACACACCAAAGAATGACAGACATAAAGGTCAGTAGTGAAGACACTTGAGTAACTCATATCTGGCATTCCAGCTCTGAGTGCCTTAAATTCAAGGTCACCCTGCTTAGTGAGACTTTCTCAAAAATCTAAATAAAGCACAATATCCCACAGGAACAACAATGACTTAATTAATAATTAGGTGTAATTGAGAACACTCTTGGAATTTCTGGTTAAGCAGCTCTCAGGTAGCCAAGGTAGGAGAATCTCTGTGAGTTTCAGGCCAGGCAATCTTTTATTTTAGTTTTACATTCTAGCCATTGCTCACCTCCCACAGTTCCCCAATTTTCTTCCACCCCAACCGCCCAGGCATCCAGGCAAGATTAGGTGCATCTACTTCCTCTGAAGCTAGCCAGACCAGGCAGTCCTTGTCTATATATGTGCTGGGGGCTTTGGAGCAGCCTGTGTATGCTGCCTGTTTGGGTGGCTCAGTCTCTGGAAGCCTCCCAACATCCAGGTTATTTGATACTGGTAGTCTTACTATGGGGTTTTCCTTCCCTTCAGCTTCTTCAATCCTTCGCCTAATTCAACCATAGAAGAATCTCAAATGGCCAAGAAGCACTAAGAAAAAAAAATAAGGTTCAACGTCCTTAGTCTTCAGGTAAATGCAAATCAAAATGACCTTGAGATTCCACCTTACAACAATCAGAATGGCTAAGATCAAAAACTCAATTGACTGCACATGCTGGTGAAGATGTGGAGAAAGAACATGCTTCCATTTCTGGTTGGATTGCAAACTGGTGTTAACACTCTTGATGTCAATCTGGTTGTTCCTCAGAAAATTGGAAACACTTTTACCTCACGAGACAACTATACCACACCTGGTTATATACCCAGAAGTTGCCCCACCATACCACAAGGTCAGTTGCTCCTCTATGGTCATAGCAACCTTAATTGTAATATCCAGAAGCTGGAAACAACCAAGATAGTGCTCAACTGAAGAATGGATACAGAAAATGCAGTTCATTTACACAATGGAATAAAATCCAGCTAATATAAAATGAAGATGTCAAGAATTTGGCAGGCAAATGGATGGAACTAGAAAACATCTTCCTGAGGGAGGCAAAGTCAACCCAAAATGACATGCATAATATAAACTAACTGGTAAGTAGATACATGCCAAAAAGTACAGAATATCTAGAATATAGGCCAGGCAAACTTACTAAGAGAGAACTCATCTTAAAAAAGAAGAACCACCAGGTAATACATTATATGAACAAGTGAGGACAAGGCTAGAATAGGTTGCATGAAATGAGGTATCCTTATAGGGCTGAGGGACTTACTTGATCCGGACACTGTTGACAGACCACCATATTTAGGCAGGAGAAGTTTGTAACTCCAGGCTTCAAGAGACTGACAGTTTCGCTGCCTGCTAGGACTCTTTATATACCTTTCAGCTGAACCCTCCCTTTATAGCCACACCCTCCCAGCCAATGTTGGTCGCTCATTCAATAATTGAGTCTCCACCCACTTGCTCATTTTCAGATTTGGATGGTGTAGGTAAATTGGATCAGATCCATACTCAGGAAGATTGTAAGGCCAGAAAGATAGTCAAGAACTGATTTATTGAAGCAAAGTGGTTTGCATCACGTCTTTCATCACAGTACTTGCAAATCATAGGTGGATCTCTGACTTAAAGACCACTGTTAAGTCTACAAGCATATGGCACTTGTCCAAACTGAGTCTGAGTGTATCAGAATAATTCTGAGGTCAACTCCCAGGATATGGCCTTTTCTGTCCACACAATTCATAGCATGCTAGTCTGAGGCCTGTGAGTATTATCATGGGCCTGATTCAGG
The DNA here is from genome assembly GCA_019843965.1 of Rhynchomys soricoides. Taxonomy (NCBI): domain Eukaryota; kingdom Metazoa; phylum Chordata; class Mammalia; order Rodentia; family Muridae; genus Rhynchomys; species Rhynchomys soricoides. The sequence goes on from JADRCH010000876.1 coordinate 28,283, forward strand.
GCATGGCAGGAAACCAAAGCAATGGCTGTTTCAGGCCAACATGGTACATGTAGGAAGGTATCTTGCATCCTCTTAAGCACCCACCCTTATCCACATCTATGCCCAGTGATCTCTATGTTTCCTTGTCCATGCTCCAGCACTTCCTGGAAAATGAGATTGAAAGGCCCAAGTTGGTATTTCAGACTCTTCTCTCCTGGGTAGGCTTCCCAAAATCTGGACATTTGTGCATGATTCCCTTTTTCTTTGACTTCTGACACTGGGCCTCACCTCACAGACCAAACTGGTCTTAAAGTCTAAAGCATCCTGTCTCGTGTGCAAAGTCCACAGCTACACACAGAAAGAAAGAGAGAGGAGAAAGTGAGGAGGGACAGAAATGCAAGCAGAAGGATTCACTGGCTTGTCTATTTAAGATTCACTGTTTTTCAGGGTACTCTTGTGTAGGCACATGGCTCCAGAGCTGCCTCGAGGAAATTTAAGGTCTTGGTTCACGTTTAAGTTTCAGACTCAGTCTGGATGTGCAGCCAGGTTGTCACTATTCATAGACCTTCTAGCTGATTCTCCAAATTAGTGTAATACAGCCCATACATTTCATAGGTTCTCCTCAGTCCATCGTTGGCTAACTCAGTCTGTGGAAATCAGAACCTATGTTGTTGGGCATATGACAGGAGGACTGTCTCTTTTGAGAGCCTTAATAGGTGATCAGTGTCTCTATGCCTTGATAAGAGGCTGGTCACATTGCCTTCCCTGAATATCCATTCCAAAGGAAAATGAGATTCAAAGGAGCAGGGTTTGGTACCTGGTGAAACAAAGGTTAACTGTATCTGGGTTGGTTCTTGTGAGAGCCTCCACATGCTGAGACTGATGAGTGTTTGTACTTGAGATCTCTAGAGAGTACAACAGGGCCCTTTGACTGCTCTAGTATTGCCAAGCAGTGACTCTGGCCTTCTGGTAGTTCATGGGATGGGGGAGACTTACAGTTCTTAAGTCATAACATGAATATATGGCACATAAATGCTTTACTAGACCCCTTCTGACTCAGACATATCCTTGTGGAGAGGACTGTTGAATGATGGACACACAGAGCCTAAAAGCAGCCCAAGACATAGAAACCACCATCTTCAGTCCAGTCCTATCAGCAGGCATATACTAGGCAGGAACATACAGCTGCAGTTCAATCCTGAAGAAACCACCAGGCTTTCCAATTGGCTTCAGGAGATGGCACAGAAGCAGCAAGTTGGCACAGGTACCTAACGAGCAGTTCTTGGCAAGGTTCTCTCAATAATAGCATTATTACAAGTTAAGCTCAACATTGTTATGTAAGGCAAACCAATACATGCATGTGGTTAGTGAAAAACAGTGGGAAAGAGCAATCCAAACCAAAGCTCAGTGCTGGTCTCCTACTATCTGAGGGGTCATATTTACTCCATTTCAAGCAAGCTTTATGTGTCTGCGATATTAAAGCATCCTTTCACCTGTGTCTGCTCCAGGAGAACATTTTTTTTTCACGTGTCTGCTTTAGAAAGACAACCTTTCCCCTGTGTGCTCCAGCAAAACATCATTTGATATAACTAACTTTCCAAAGGAATTAGAAATCCTCACTTCACTAGGGAGGTAGATGAAGGAAATGTAGACATCTATCTATCTATCTATCTATCTATCATCTATCTATCATCTATCTATCTATCTATCTATCTATCATCTTGTTACTGAAGGATGTATCTTTTTCTGGGCTTAGTTTGTTGTTGTTTGTTTGTTTTGTTTTTTTGGCTGTGCCTTTTTCTGTTGCCAAATCTTTCAAGGAACAAGGCCTTGATTTTGGATCCGTGGCTGGTTGCAGTTAGGGATAGATGTATCTGGGAGCTATGGCTCTGTTGGGGCCAGGAGAAGTCCTGAGTCTCAGTCTGGTGTGAGCATCAGTTCAGGGGAACTAAGGAACAAAATCCAATCACGTTCTTCTCTTCTCTTTTGTGTGTGTTCACCATGTTCTGGTTTTCTCTCATTTCTCACAGATAGAGAAAATGTTTAAACTGGTGTTTTGGGTGGTGTACAAAGATCTCTCTCATCTGATTTGTTCTACAACACCAAGTCTACACACACAACTGGTTCTGCATAAAAACTAGAACTGATCATGACAAAGTTTTAAACTCGAGAGTGAACTTTGCTTCATGCAGACAGTGACTCTTCCACAGGGAGCACTTTTTCATGTATTTCTTCTCACTAGCCTCAATACTGTAACCACTTTCTTTCAGCAATGTCACTACAGTAGAACTGGACTATGAAGGTCCTGGGCAGCTTCAAGTCCACCTTCATAGATATATTTGTTTCCACAGAAGCATGTAGTTTGTTGGGTGAAATTTTAAGAGTCATCTATTGCACTCACAAGACTATCTTATTAGATAAGCCAGACCAGTCCCTACTCCAGCAACACAGGCACAATTCAGCAGTACATTTCTGATGATGCGTTCCAGGTCCTGTATCTGGAAAAACTTCACCTACCTATCTGAACCCCTTTGTTTGGCAAGCCAGTCCCATTTTGTCCTTACGAGAACATCTGTGATACTTTCTGCTAGTGGTTCAATGCAGTTTCCTTGGTTTATGCTTTTTAAGTGTTTGGCCACAAAAGCACCAAAAGAAATAAGTCACTTCTGTTTGTGGCCAGCTAGATAATCATGTGTCACAGGGCTACATATCCAAATAGTGCCAGGAGAGAACTAGCCTCCCAGGAGTGTGGACAAGCCTGTGAGCTGGGGGTAAGACCCACATTTCTTCTCAGAGTTACCTGCCTGGAACCCTCAAGACATAGGGATGGAGGAGCAGCCTAGGAAAGAAGCCTTCTTGTTTCCATCTGCTGCCTGGGAGCAGATGCTGTGCTACAGGGCTCCAAACCCATATAGCTTTGGGAGAGAGATGGTGTCCCAGGAGTGCCAACACACATTTGAGCACAGGCAAGACCACCCAGTCTGTTCAAATTCCTGGCCCAAGAACAACGCTTGAAGAGACATCAGGACACAGGAACCAAGGTTACAGCTGAGGACAGGATCCATCTGAATTTTGCATGCACCCCAAAGCTGACCTTGTACCACACCTATACAAACCCCAACTCCTCTCAGAGACTGCTGGTCTCCCAGGAGTACTGACACAGAGGCTTACAGGAGGGGCAAGGCACAGTCAGAGACAGCAACACCAGCTAACACCAAAAATAACCAGATGGTGAAAGGCAAGGACAAGAACAAAAGCAACAGAAACCAAGGCTACATGGCATCTTCAGAACCCAGTTCTCCCATCACCGTGAGCCGTAGATACCCAAACACATCAGAAAAGCAAGACTCAGATTTAAAATTACATCTCATGATGATGAGAGAGAACTTTAAGAAGGATAGAAATTTCAATATAGTACTTGAAGTTGTAGATAGAGCAATTAGACAACAAAAGGATGTGAAAGGGATACAAATTGGAAAGGAAGAAATCAAAGTATCACTATTTGCAGATGATATGATGGTATACTTAAGTGACCTGAAAAACTCCACCAGAGATCTGCTACAGCAGATAAACACTTTTAGCAAAGTGGCTGGATACAAAATTAACTCAAGTAAATCAGTATCCTTCCTATACTTGAAGCTTAAACAGGCTGAGAAAGAAAATAGGAAAATGACACCCTTCACAATCGTCACAAACAATATAAAATATCTTGGTATGACTCTAACCAAACAAGTGAAAGATCTGTATGACAAGAACTTCAAGTCTCTGAAGAAAGAAATCAAAGACCTCATAAGATGGAAAGATCTCCCATGCTCATCTTTTGGCTTTCCCCTTACATACTGTTCTGCAGTATGTGCACACATCAGTTTTTGAATTATCACTCTCTCTGAACCTAGGCGTATTTTTGTATTAGACTGCTATCCCTATTAGGCTTTGTCTCTTTCTTGGGGAGGTCCTGAAGCCTGATATTATCTTATCCCTACACCATTAGCATTATAATTTCTCACAGGTTCAAATAAAACAGTTTTGAATAAGAACATGTTCAGTTTTTACTTTTATTGAGTTTGTTTTCTGACAACATCATATTTGGGTATTGCACTTACCCTAGTCCTATAATCTTGTATCCCCTTGACTCTTCCCCCTCTTCTCCCTAGATCTTTCTGACTAAATAATGACCCAACATGTTTTTTCCTTGAAGAGACTTTATAATCTTATGAATCATGCAATTCTGTCCTTGATTCTTTTGGAGACATGGCTCAGAGGTAACGGATGATTGCTACTCATCCTGAGAAGCAGTGTTTGATTGCCAGTCCACACAAGCATCTGTATATCCAATTCCATGTGTCTGACATTTTCCTCTATTCTCTAGGAACACTTGAGTCACCTGCACACACTGAAACACAAAAACGCACATACCTAATTAGAAACAAATTGAAATACATATTTAAAAGTGAAAGTGAATACATCAAAACCAACATTAAATTTTTCCATACATTGGTAAATCCATTGAGATCACATGCACAAAATAAATAAAAAAACCCTAAAGGTTGGTTGTCTGCTGATGCACATGTATAATTTTCAGAGCAGAAGATAAATCTGGGGAATAATGTGTGTTTGTGGTTGAGTGCTATGGTTCCATCTCTGTGATAAATATGTGCTCAGGATGAGGAATTTAAGGATTCTAGCCATGTCCTCCATGAGGAACAATGACTTTTAGTGCTTTTAGGATGCAGGATAATTTTTTTTTTTTACTCTTGAGAAATGGCAGCACAAACTCAGAAATCTCATCCCAGTCCCTGCCATCATGAGTGCCTCAGGAGACAAAAGCTCCAAGGCCATGTTTTCTTCTTGTGCTCTCTCTCTCTCTCTCTCTCTTGCTCTCTCTTTGTGTGTGTGTGTGTGTGTGTGTCTTTATTTCTCTCCCTGTATCTCGCTCTAACTTTCACTGTTTCTCTCTGTCTGTCTGTCTCTCTCTCTTTCTCTCTCCCTCTCTGTGTGTTTGTGTGTGTATGTTTGTGTGGATGCCTACCTGCTCCTTCTGCTCTCTGTAGTTTCTTTTCTCCTCTTTTCCTCTGTATTCTGCACATTACTCTCTTAGATTAATTAGAGGCATAGACCATAAATAATGTTATCTATAGTTTCTAAATTATTCCAACCTTCAGTCTCATTCTCATCTTGCTCTCTACTCCTGAGGTCATGATAATGCTCTTACTCTCAATGCCTTTTCTTCCAATGCTAAGCCTGTACTTCTAAGTTCTTTTTGAGTTCAGTTTTATCTAAATGGTGTTCTGTGTAAAAACTTCTCTTCAGTCAATGTTTTCTCTCATCATTGTTGTCCTCAAGTCAGTTAAATTCTGTTCTGTTCCTTTCAGCTCAGTTCCTCTCAGCTCAGATCCTGATTCTTTGCTTTGTCCTCAGCACTTACACATCTTTCAGAACAAACAATCACATGGTCAAAATCTCATCAGAATTCACACGAAATGTCAGTCATAAATTGAAATAGATGTTTACAACGGAGAGTATTTACATGCATGCCAATTAGGAGTTATTATCTGGCTAAACATCTTTCACCTGTCTCAGGATCACAGGTTCACTGAAGGTTTAAAACAATAACTAGTTTATTAGTGAAGTTTTGTATAGAAAAACCCATTCATTATTTTACCTTCTGTCCTAGCACCGCTAATATATCTTTAATTCTCCTTTTATGACCTTTGGTTAATTGTTTTACAAACTTTTGGAACATGCCCTTTGTAGAATAAAGTCTGGTTACTATCTAAGAGAAATTAACTGGTGACATTTGGGAGACTGGACAAATTCTCATTGCAGTTTTGACTATCAGAAAAGGACCAACCTGTAATCCCAATATAAAGGAGCTTAATTATCACAGATATAATTTTAAGAATTTTTACAGGATCATCACAAAGGCATATGTCTCCTTTTTGTCACTACAAGACAGTACATGTACACAAATCTGCAGAGACCTGCTCCAAAGGGGTGTTCTACTTAGTGATTGATATATGTTTAATAATAACAGGAAAAGCATATTGAAAGTGGGACTTTTTCCTAAAATGAATCCCTTACATCCTTCATTAATAAGGGTGTACCTGTCACAGATTATATAATAATTCAAAGTAGGCCAGTTCAGGATGATCACCTGCTAGTTTTTAGCTTGTTGCATTATGGCTTCTAACAATCCACATAAGGGAAAAAGAAAAGGAAAGAATGATAGCACTTTACAATTAACTCAGCATTCATACATGGTTTCACAAGTCAGCTCTGAGGAGGCATAGGCAGGCAGATCTCTGAGTTCAAGACCAGCCTATTCTACAAGTTCCAGAACAATAGATGCTACACATAGCAATCCTGCTTCAAAACAAAACAATTATCAACAACAACAACAACAACAACAACAAAAACCTACCAACAACAACACCAACCACCACCATAACAAAAAAACCTAACACTAACAGACACAGCAAGGCACAAAAAAGTTAAACAAAAGCAAAACTAAAACAACAAGAACAATGAAATTTACATGTGACATGGTGGGTATCATCATGGCTCGTTCCTAAGTATTTAAAATTAACTTTGTTCAAACTCATGAAGATTCCCCAATTCTCTTCCTGTGCCTGTTTCCTACTCTCCATCAATGCAGGGAGTTCATTTTGCATCATTAAGACGCTGTCCCCCTTATGCATATCCAAACTTCCAAGTTAAGAGATGGAATGGATAATATTTTAGAAACCATATATCAAAATTAAATCAGATTCAAGTAAACTAAACAGGCTCATAAGACCTATGGAAATAGGAGAGTCAGGAAAATTCTAGAAACCAAAAGAAGCTCAGGGCCAGATGTTTTGAATGCAAAATTCTATCAGTCTTTGAAAGAAGAACTAATACTATCATTCATCACAGATTTCCACCAAATTAAACAAAAAAACACTACCTACCTCATTTTATGAAGCCCCAGCTAAACTGAAAACTATACCACACAAAAGCCCAACAGAGAAAGAGAATGTTAGATCAATTTTCTTGTGATTGTTGATGAGAAATACCTAAATAAAATTCTGGAAATCAAAATCCAGTAACATTTGAAAACAATTTTACATAATAATCAAGTAGGATTCATTTCAAGGATGCAGGGAATGGTACAATATACAAACATCCATTAAGGTAATTCACTCTATACAAACTCAACTTTCAATTTACACATTCATCTCACATGATGCTGAAAAACCCTTTGACAATAAACAACACATTCATGTTAAAAGTCTTGCAGAGATCACGAATTAAAGGCACAGACGTGAAATTAATGAAGGAAATATAGATCAAACTCCAGCCAACTACATATTAAATGGAGAGCAACTTAAAACAATCTCACTAAAATGAGGGACAAGACTGGGCTGCCCACTCTCTGACTATTTATTCAATACAATACTGGAAGTACAAGCTAGAGCAAATAGACAAGAAAATAAGGTCAACAAGATACAGATTGGAAAGGACAACTTATAGGTACTACTATTTGTGGGTGATGTGACAGTATACCTACGTGACCTCCAAAATTCTCCCAGAGAATTCCTACATGGACAAACAACTTCAGCAATATGGATAAACACAAAGTTAATTCAAACAAACCAGTAGCCTTCCTCCATACACAGGATACATGGGCTGAAAAAGCAATTAGGGATACAATACCACTCAAAATAGTCAAATAAAATAAAATATCTTGGTGAAAATCTAACCAAGCAAGTGAAAGATCTATATGAGAATAGTTTCAAGTCCCTGACAAAAGAAATGGGAATGACCTCAGAGGAGGGAAATTCTCTCATGCTCATGGAATTTTAGAATTAATATAGTAGAATAGTCATCTTACCAAAAGCAATGTACAGAGTCAGTGCAGTCCCAAAGACTTCCACCACAATTCTTCACAGACGTAAAAAAAGAAGGTCTCAACTTCATATGGAATAAGACCAAAAAACCCAGGAGAGACAAAAATATTCTCAACTATGAAAGAACTTCTCGAGGGAATCACTATCCATGATCATAAGCTATACTAAAGAGCAGAGCAATAGTGATAAAAACCACATGGTATTGGTAAAGACACAGAATGGTAGATCAATGGAATGGAATTGAAGACCCAAAAATAAACCCACATACTTATGGACACTTGATCCTTTACAAAGAAGCCAAAACCATACAGTGGAAAAATGAAAGAATCTTCCAAAAATGGCGCTGGTGCAACTGGCTGTCTGCCATTAGAAACATGCAAATTGATCCATTTTTTATCATTTTGTAGAAATCTAGAGTTCATGTCTATCAAGGACCTCCACAGTAAACCAAGTATATTTAATCTAATAGCACAGAAAGTTGGAAATAGCTTTGAACACATTGGCACTGGGGAAAGTCTTCTGAACAGAACACCAATGGCTCAGTGTGTAAGAGCATCAAAAGACAAATGGGACCTCATGAAACTGAATGGCTTTTCTAAGGCAAAGAACACTATCAATAAGAAAAAACAGCAATCTACGGATTGGGGAAAGATCTTTACTAATCCAACATCCAGTAGAGGGCTTACATCAAAAATATCCAAAAACTCAAGAAGATAGACACAAAGAAACCAAATTACCCAATTCAAAATGTTGTAGAGAGCTAAACAGAGAACTCTCATCTGAGCAATCTGGAATAGCCTAGAAGCACTTAAGGAAATGGTTAAAGTCCTTAGTTATTTGAGAAATGCAAATCAAAATGATTATGAGATACCATCTTATACCAATCAAAATGGCTAAGATCAAAAGTTCTGTTGACAGCAGATGCTGGGGAGAATGTTAAGAAGGTAGACATCTACATTGCTGTTGGGATTGAAAACTGATACAAACTCTTCGAAATACAATCCAGTGTTGCCTCTGAAAATTGGAAATAATTCTATCTGAAGACCCAGCTATACGTCTTCTAGGTATGTACCCAAAGATGTTCCACCATACCACAAGGGCACATGCTCCACTGTGTTCATCATAGCCTCCTTTATAATATCCAGAAGCTGGCATTCACCCAGAAGTCCCTCAATGGAAGGATGGAAACAGAAACTGTGGTACATTTACATAATGGCCAAACACCAGTGACAGCCTTGGTATGATAATGTGGGTCTTATTGTTCTTTCCTGTGTACAAGATGGGCCTATGGGCAGATCTGGGTTTCTGCGTATTCAGTGAGAATAACTGGAGTTGACAACTCTGCACTGGCACAGTCCCACATTGATCGTGAAAACAAACTCTAACAGACTGCACCCTGAGCTCACTGCCGACTCATGCTCACTCTGACCTTGTTCAAAATTCTCTTCCCTTCTACTTCTATGTTAACAACACTACTATGAAGCAAACTGAGCCCAGAGTGCTGTCCTGAGTTTTAAGTACTCCTTCTGCCCCTTCAAGTCTCCCTAGTGCCAGTACCAGGTATGGGAACACAGAGAGACAGTCTTTTATTTCCTTTAATATATAACTTCCTGTCTTAGCTTTAAAACTTCTAATTATCCCTCTGATAAATGGAAAAGCTTTTGTTTCATCATGGCCTGTGTCTACTTCTTTTTTATTAAGTGATTTATAGCTTTTGACCATTTTTACCAAATTTAAATGCTTCACCTATTATTTTTGACCTTGAACTTAGAGTCCCAGAAATTATCAGTAGAATTAAAAGAGTAATATTAAGCTAATTAGACTTCTTACCTGTGATGTAAAAAAATGCTAAAAGTAGTATTTACTGGCACACAGATGTATTCTTAATACATGTGAGGCCGAGGCAAAGTTTATAAGAAGTTCAAAGTCATGCTTAGTAACACAGAGAGGTGTAGGACAATCTGAGCTACCTGTGGCAATTATACACACTACCTGGAGATAGAGTATGTGCCCAGCATGCTTGATACATGGTTCAATCCTCAGTACTAAAGAAAAACGTCACCAGCTCTTAGAATATAATCCCATCCTTTAGTCTAATGTTTTCTTAATTGTGGAAACCAACTCTTTTGTGATAGCAGTCACAAATTCTGCATATCAGATATTTACATTACAATTCATAACAGTATCAAAACTACAGTTATAAAGCAGCAACAAAACAGTTTTATATTTGCAGGTCAGCACAACATGTGGAATTTTTCTAAAGGGTTAAAACATTAGGATTAAGGAGGTGAAAGTAGAGGCGAGAACATTTTACAGGAATTTAAGGTCATCCTCGACTAGGTAGCAAGTTTGGATGTGTACTGTGATATAGGACACACTGTCTTTGGATGGATGTGTGAGTGGGGTAATTCACAGAAAATCCTGATTGGGCAGGTGAATCTTGTCAAAGTCTGTTTTTAGACAAGCTGAGATAACATTTCATTTACTTTTGTTGATATGATTATGTATAGAAATGGATTTCTTTGATTTGTGGTTTTGTTTTGTTTTATTTTATTATTCATTATGCTGTGTGTGTGTGTGTGTGTGTGTGTGTGTGTGTGTGTGTGTGTGTTTAGCCCTGGATGTCCTAGAAGGAACACTTGTAGTCGATGCTGCTCTGGAACTCACAGAGGTCCAATTGCCCCTGCCTCCAGATAATTGGGATTAAAGTTCTATGCTGACAAGAAGTGTGAAATCTCAGGACCCCAAGTAACAGTGGAAGGTGCTAGATGTGCTTTGAAGTGATAGGCTTACCACTCCTACCTGACTACCAGACATCACACACAACACCAGGAATGTATTGTTTAGGTGTTTGTGTTTTGAGATTTGCCTTCACTATGTATGCAGGCTTGGAGTTTTCTATATAAACAAAGCTGGCCTTGAATTTATAAGAGACACCTGCCTCAGGAGTGCTAGAATTGGATGCGCATGCCACTCCACCACATTGCACAATATAAAAAAATGAATGAAATAAAGACAGAAAGTTAGAATCTGCAATAACTGAATCAGATGTTAAAGATAACTACTCTATTTGCACTTTTAGGCTTTATAACTGTAATACTACACTATGAGATAACAGAAATTTAGAATCAGCTGTTCTGCTCCAGGTGCCAGCTACAATTTCAGCAAAGCTGAATGGTTAAGCCATAAGGCAAGCAAGCACTTTAGTGACCCACCAATAGACATTCTCTACCCAGTATGAGTTGCTGATATCCAACAGCAAATGAAAGTCGACATATAACAATGTGCTCTGAGAAACAAGTGAAAATGCCATACAGGGGACACTGACTACTGGGTGGCTTTCATAGGAGTGAAGACATGAAGACATGGCTATCTTCAGAGACTGGTTTCTCTATGGAATATTTTAAATCTTTTTATGTCAAGGAATAATAGTGAAAGATTTGCTGTCTTGTAATTATTGTTTATATTTTTCCTTTTTTTGTATGTAAGTGTTTACCCTGTAAGTATATGTGTATGCTCTGTTTCTGTTTACCGAAGGGAGAGTCACTTAATTAGAAACTGGAGTTGTGAAAGGCTGTCAGCAGCCATGTGAGTGGTAGAAACTGAAGCTGGGAATTCTTGGAAGAGCAGCAAGTGCTCCTAATCACTAGGCCATTTCTCATACCTATTTCTGTTGAATGGAAGTGGTTGAGTTTTTGGTTTTATTGTTGTTGGTGGTGTTGTAGTTGTTTTTTGTACATGTCTCTCTCTCTCTCTCTCTCTCTTTTCCATATGAATAGTCCTAACTCAGTAATCAGGTTTGGCATAAAGGTTCTTTACCTGCTAAGCCTTCTTCTTGGCTCTGTTTTCCAGACATGTCTCATGTAAACCATGATGGCATTTCACTATGTAGCTCAGGCTTTCCTCAAACTTCTATACCTCTATCCCAAGTGTAGGGAGTACAGGCCAGTGCCACCATGCCTGGTGCTTTTTGTTTTATGTATGGTGTGGTTTGGCTTTCCTTTCCAGTCTAGGTAAACAGACTAAATCCTTTTTTCTGTTTTTGTCTTCACTAAGGTCTAAGGCAGTGCTCACTCCCTGGTAAGTATCAGAGTTTTTGGCCAGAATTCCAAAAAGTTTTGAAGTTCTCTTGAATTTTACCCTTGAATTTCACTATTTATCATTATTTCTTTTTTTACATAAAACCTACTTGTTAGAGTATTTTAGAGAAATGATCCATATAATAGTAAAAATCAACACAGTACTACTAATGAACATTTTACCAACAAGTACTAAAGTATAAATTGTGCATGGAATTTTATCTAGTAAACTTATTTCTAGGAATTTATGTTGACAAAAATATGTATGTACTGTGTGATATCTATCACAGTATTGTATACAATGGTGAATTAGGAGAAACACATAAAATTAAATACAAAATCAATAAATTATGAAATTACTTGTAGACATTTGTATAATTATTAAAATGTTATTTTTTGGCTAAACATTTAGAAGAAAATATTATCATCATCTTATATTTTCACAGTATAAATACGATTAAAATAAATTAAATCACTTTGTAAAAACATGCAATTGGAAATTGTTTCTGACAATCTAACTCTTACAGTTTTTTCGCCATTAATATTTTCTCTTTTGAAATGACAAATGAAAGTTAACATCAATCAAAATAGCACACAACCTAATCTCATAAATCACACATTTAATGTTACTTGTTTTGAGTAGGCTTTAAAAACCTTACTAATGTCACACTCAACTAGAAATAAGTTCACAATTACAGACTAAGTCCTGAGAAAATAAATGCTTGTCTTTTAAAATATACAGGATTCACAGACCTAATGTGAACACAAAATTCAAATACCTCCAATGTTCTCCCTTGAAGATATGTTAGCTTCAGTCTGAGCAAAGAGCAACATTCCTTTGTGTTTCCCAAGGCCATGACACTAAGATTCATGAGATATCTATAACAATTTGCTGAACTTACCCCTTAAATATTTCTATTTGACCTGTATGAATTGTCCTTCCTTATCTTTTTTGATAACTTTTGGTTGAAATTGGACTGTATTCATTATTAGAATGGCTACTCCAACATGTTTCTTGGGATCATTTGCTTGGAAAATTGCTTTCCAACCTTTTACTCTGAGTTTGTGTGTTTCTTTGTCAGTGAGGTGTGTTTCCAATATGCAGCAAAATGCTGGGTCCTGTTTGTGTATCCAGTCTTTTATTCTATGGCATTTTATTGGGGAATTGAGTCCATTGATATTAAGAGATATTAAGGAAAAGTGATTGTGACTTCCCGTTATTTTTGTTGTTAGAGGTGGTATTATGTTTGTGTGGCTATCTTCTTTTGGGTTTGTTTAAAGATTAATTTCTTGCTTATTCTAAGGTGTAGTTTCCCTCTCTGTGTTGGTGATTTCCATCTATTATCCTTTGTAGGGTTTAATTTGTGGAACCATTGTGTAAGTTTGGTTTTGTCATGGAATATTTTGTTTTATCCATCTAAAGTAATTGAGAATTTTGCTGAGTATAGTAGCCTGGGCTGGCATCTCTGTTCTCTTATGATCTATATAACATCTGCACAGGATCTTCTAGCTTTCATAGTCTCTGGTGAGAAGTCTGGTGTAATTAGGATAGGTCTGCCTTTATATGTTACTTGACCTTTATCCCTTACTGCTTTTAATATTCTTTCATTGTTTAGTGCATTTGGTGTGTTGATTATTATGTGATGGGAGGAATTTTGGTTCTAGTTCAGTCTATTTGGAGTTCTGTAGGCTTCCTGTATGTTCATAGGCATCTCTTTATTTAGGTGGAGATAGTTTTCTTCTATAATTTTGTAAACAATATTTAATGGCCCTTTAAGTTGGGAATCTCCACTGTCTTCTATACCTATTATCCTTAGGTTTTGTCTTCTCACTGTGTCCTGGATTTCCAGGATGTGTTGGGCTTGGAGATTTTTGTATTTTGCATTTTGTTTGACTGTTGTGTCAATGTTTTCTATGATACCTTCTGCACCTGAGATTCTTTCCTCTATTTATTTTATTCTGTTGGTGATGCTTGCATTTATGACTCCTGATATCTTTTCTAGGTTTTCTACCTCTTGGGTGTCTCTCTTTGTGATTTGTTTATTTTTTCTGTTTCCATTTTTAAATCCTGGGTGGTTTTGTTCAATCCCTTCACCTGTTTGGTTGTGTTTCCCTGAATTCTTTAATGGATGTTTGTGCTTCCTCTTTAAGTGCTTCTAGCTGTTTACCTGTGTTCACCTGTATTTGTTTAAGGGAGTTCTTTATGTCCTTTTAAAAGTCCTCTAATATCATCATAAGAAGTGATTTTAGATAGGAATCTTGCTTTTCCAGTGTGGTGGTATTTCCTGGACTTGGTATTGTGGGTGAATTGTGTTTTGATGATGCGATATAACCTTGTTTTCTGTTGCTTATGTTCTTGTGCTTGCCTCCTTCCATCTGGTTATTTCTACTGCTACTTGCCCTCCCTTTATCTGACTGGAGCCTCTCCTTCTTGTCATCCTGGTTGTGTCAGATCTCTTCAGTGATCACCTCTCTCTGGGATCCTGTGATTCTGGGATCCTGTGATTCTGAGATCCTAGGTGTGACAAATCTCCTGGGAGTAAATCTGCCTCTGTTAAACTGAGATGTTGGTGTCACCAAGCTCCTGGTATCCTGGGATCCTGGGTTTGTTAGAGCATCAGGGAGTGAAGCTTCCTCTGGGTGTTGTGAGACTTGCTGAAAAGTTTTCTCCCAATATCTGCTCAGAGCCCTTGCCCAGGCCAGAAAAAACCCATGCTACTGGTTTAATGGGGTTCTTGGTTCTCTGGATTCCACTGGACCCTGTTACTCCCCGTGTTGGGATACTTGTTGAGTCTTCCCCCACTGTTTCCCTTTTAAGTACTATATACAGGAAAAAACAAAGTTCCTTAATAGGATTGTGGGGTGGAGATTCAACTATCTAATCATCTAGTAGCAGTTTACCTTCAGAGATCCAGCTCTGAATGTAAGGCTTAAGTAGTGTTGTGGAAATTAGTAAAAAAGATGGGATAGTTCAGCATATTCCTGCAATACTTCCTGGTTCTTTCATCCTCATGGGCTGGTTAGCCGTGCATTTGCAGGCAATGGCCAACCTGCTTTCATTTCTTGGAGCTCTAAGTGCTCCGAGTTCTCTCCACCCAGCTCACTAGGTTCCCACAGGCAGGTCATTACTACACCAGACACATGCTTCAATATCCCATGGCCTCTGTTGTGCACAAAAGGCAAACCCACACTTTACTGCTGTACCTTTCTCTCATGAACCCAGACCTGCCACCATGTGTAGGAAAACGCAATATACACTTAGTTCAGAAAGAATGATAACTCAATCTCTGGGTGCATCTACTAAAAGCAAATCTTGTAACCCTTATCAAAGTCTGATTCCTCTGGTGGGGAATCCTTGTGGATCCTACATGATGCCAGGAGACTCTACTAGCTACATTTTACCTAATACATGCTGTCTTCATTCCAAAAGGACCCTCTCTTTCTCCTGCTCCTTTCTTCCTCTCTCCTACCTGGAAGTCTCTCTATGAGCCCAGTGAATGGCTCTTTTATTCATTTGGGGATTGGTTCACAAGAAGGCACAGGTATCACTTATACCTGTGGGTCTGAAGCCCCTCCCAGGAGGGAAGAATTAGCAGAATTACAATCAGCCCCGGGGCTATCCACAACAAGCAGGAAGGGGTTAAAGTCTCAACAGAGCCAGAGAGCACACTGTTGGGGAGCATGAAGTCACACTTTGCCTGGCTGGTATAGAAAGCTCTCTGTCCCATCTGGCCAGGCTTTCACCTCTAATAAGACCCTTCTGCTCCCTTTCTCCAAAAGAGGCTCTTGGTGGTGATACCTAGAATCCTATTCCACTGAGGTTAGAGGGACAGATCCCTTCATGAGCCCAGGAGTTCTAAGCTACCCTGAGCAATATATCTGGGCTGGAAGGAATGCTGGAGGATCTCAGCACTGTCTACAGCAAATTTCTGGAAGGCAAATGTGCATGTACTTAATATGTAATGATCTTGACTCAGACTCCTAGGTGAACAGAGTACTGATGGCCATGACCAACTGGTATCAATACAAATAAAATCAAAGTACCAGTGGAGACCAGAAAAAGGCACTGCATTACCTGTCACTGGTGTTATAGAATGCTGTAACCAAACTATGAATGCTTTGGATGCAGGAGCCTTTGAAAGAGCACCCATGGTCTTTAGTGATGAGCCATAACTCAGCACCACCCCTGTCTCTGTAATTCTCTTGAGCCAATGTTTGACTATGTAGTCCTGGCTTCTCAGCAATGTGCTATGTTGACCAGGCTGCATTATAAGTTATGGTAATCTGCTGACTTCTGCTTCAGTTTTGCTGAGGTGAAGGTCATTTGGCACCATGCCTGACCAGACAATTTTTCCCTAACAACAATGTACTTTTATATGTCACCAATGGAAGCTCAGGTCACATAGAAAAAATGGTTCTTAGGAAGCAAAGTCAATTTTATGGGCATGCCTGTAATGTCTTTTGCATTGTCGTGTCTATTTTCTTGTAGTGGAGGGGTTCACTAACCAGGATCATCATGCTAGGCACTCACCTGGTACTTCCTGTCTTTATTTCATATCAAGTTGCTTACAGATTATGGTGTGACTCACAGAGGAACCACAGAGATGATGAAGTTGTCCATTGAAGGCATCTCCTCCTCCTGCATCATCTACTTTATCCCCTAAGGTCTGGCTAGCAAATCCATGAGACCCTGAATCCAAAAACCATTTCTAAACATGTCCACTTCTCTTATCTTTTTTTCCCACTACTCCTGGTGGGAGGAGGGCTAAGTGGGGTGATCAAGTGTTTAAGGATCATCATTAAAAAATCAGTGTTTGAAAAAATTAAAGTTCAATATTCCAGCCCGAATTGCCTCCAGCTAAAGGTTTTTCCAGACAATACTAGTGATACTGTCTAACACACAACATGACACACACACTCAGTCTTACACAGATACAGAGAGAGAGAGAGAGAGAGAGAGAGAGAGAGAGAAGAGTTTGTGAGAGATGAGAGAATCAAACATGTCTACTTAACTAAATGCTCTAGAGAGAACAGAAACCAGAGAGCTGTGGAGAGAGAAGCAGATTTCCTGATTCAATGGAACCATTCCAGTGCACAGCATCTGCAGAATTACTGCCTAACAAAAATAGATGTAAGCCATCCTCATGCCTCAGCACTTTGAGTAGATAGCAAGCTGAGAGGAAGGAGCATCTAACTTACCTACATATTCCAAAAGAGAATGCCCATTTGTGACAATAAGGTTGACCAAAAATTTCAGAGTATACTTTTTTTTCTGTGCATGTCTAGTGCCAGGAACAGAGGAAAGATAATGTGGTACCCACTCAGAATCATGCACATCACATGTGAAGAAAACTCAGCCAGTTGTGTTGGCTCACTACAGCTAGCCCACTGGGTGAAATGTTGAGGCAGGAAGATTGTAGGTAATTGGAGTTTCAGATCACCTCAGCTAAAGTAGTTTAAGACGAGAGTAAGTGGGTGGGTGGGTGGGAGGGTGGGTTGGAGAATATACCCATATTGGCAGGAGGAAGGCAGAGGAAATGGGAAGGTTCCAAAGAGGAGATCTGAAACATTTAAAATGTAAATAAAATATGAAAAAAAAAAGAGTTGCTCAATTAAGGAACAAATAAAGCTCAGTGAATCAGACTGGTTTAGTTAATGGGCTCTTGAACATCAGGATAGTCTTAGTTTTTTTTTTTTCTTTGCAAAAAGGAAGTATTTCAATCTTGGTAAGAAATATGTTTTATACAGACTTGTGTCAAACTCATAGGGAGCTCCCTGATTAATCCTCTGGTAGGATGAGGTTAGAGGGTAAAAGGTAAACACTGGGTTCTCTTGTTTTTTGAGCTTTGTTTATTTTAGGTTAGGGTATAATTCAGTATCCCAGGCTGTTCTTGAACTCTCCAGAGAGAGCACACAGGACTTGAACTCAGAGAGATCAGGCTGTTTGTGCCTCACAAGAACTGGTATTACAGGCATATAACATGATAATATCTACAAAATGAAATCAAGATGTTTTTGTAAAATTATTGGCATTTATATTTTTCCTGCTTATATGTCAGCATGCAAGGCTCTAGAAAGGTAGAAGAGTCTGTTAGAGCTCCTATAATCAGAGTTGTATATGGTTATGAACTGGCATGTGGATGCTAGTAATAGTACCCATGTCCTTTGGCAGAGCAGGTCTGCTTGAAATGTCTGAGCCCTCCATACAGCCCTCCATACAGTTTGAATACATCACCTGCAACGATTTCATCAAAGGAAAAGCTGGTTCAGAAATAAAATCAAAGAAAAGAGATGAGAGAGAGAGAGAGAGAGAGAGAGAGAGAGAGAAAGACAGAGAAAGGAGAGATGGAAAAACCAAGTGTGACTAATAGAGACAGAGAGATATAGAGAAAGAAAGATGGCAGAGAGAGAAACAGAGATATATTTAGCGTTTTCACTATGACTTGGGAATGGTTCTTCATTTATGAGTTCTACTTTTCCTGCCTGGAGATCTAATCAAACTGACAACACCCTATGTCCTCTCACCACACAGTAGCCATTTACTGAGACCTACCTCTCAGCACAGGCTACATAATAGTTCTAGAAAGACCTGAGAAACAAGCTTCAAATTAAGGTTAGAGAACAAAAAATATCACAGAGCTCAGAGTTTGAAGACAAGTATCCTGGCTGCACTGGGTTGTAACCACAATGTCAGATCTTATGAATTCCAACATGAGGATGTGATTCCCTCTACCTAGGACAAAATAAGATTAAATGGGTGGAGATTACTTGATCCTATCAGGTGGCAGCTTGGGCCTGAGAGGTGTGGCTACAAAGGGGAGGTGTGAGTGGGAAGGAGTATATAAGGCATCCAGCAGCTGCAAAAGCCACCCTGAGCCTTGGAGTCTGGAGTGACTGCCTGACTTTGCTGAGACTGGAGCTTCTGAGAGCAGTGGTCTCAGCAGGTAAGTCATTGATGGCCATCAGGACACCCCAATTGACTCAGCTTGACATTGACCATTTCATCTTAATGGGGTTTTTTTTGTTGGTTTTGTTTTGTTTTGTTTTGTTTGCATTTGTTTGTTTCCTTGCAGGCTTCTTGCTTTTGTTGTGTGTTTATTTTGAGGCAGCCAACTTCATTCAGGCCAGGATAGCCAAAAGTTTGATGAATTTTTTTCCTGTTTGTTTGTTTGATTGATTGATTTTATCTTATTTACTTAAGACTATATCCTCCTCAGTAGGCCCTCCCATTCATCCCCTCCCTCAACAATGTCTTCACTTCCTTGGCCTTCTTCTCCTAGTAGGTGGGCCCTTACTATGTATTCTCTGACACTGACACATCAAGTCTGTTATATTAGATGCTTCTTTCCCCACTGTGTTCCATCAAGGCAGACCAGCTAGAAGAATATATCCCACACAGAGGCAACAGCCTTTGGGATAGATCCCTTCTCCATTTGTTTGGGACGTATGTGAAACCAAGTTGCACTAATGCTGCATAGGCTGGAGGAGCCCTAGGTCCTATCCCTGTATTTTCTTTGGTTGGTGGGTCAGTCTCTGGGAGACCCAGGTGTCTATGTATTTGACTGTGTGTGACTTCCTGTGGAGTTCCTATTCCCTTCAAAGCCTGCAATCCTGCGAACTTCAATAAGAGTCCCAAAGCTCCATCCACTGTTTCTCTGTTGGTCTCTGTGTCAGCTTCTGAGTGGAGCCTCTCAGGGCATAGGCATTCTAGTCTCCTGTCTGCAAGCATAACAGAGTAACATTAATGTCAGGGACTGGTGCTTGTCTGTGGGAATGGTATCAAACTGGGCAATTGCCTTATCTCAGTTCTCTGTCTGATCCTGGAGATACCATCTATCTAACTGCTGTCAGCTGCAGATTTCCATTCATTATCATGGCCATCTTGATATCTCTCAAGTCTCAGTCTAGACTGAGTTTTAACCCTAAGCAACAATCACTCCCCATAACACCTTTCCCACAACGTTTCCACCTTCTGCCTGTCTCTTATGATTATTTTATCTTCCTTCTAAATGAGATTCAAATATCCTCACTTGTTCCTTCCTACTTGTTTAGCTACTTTCTGCCTGTGGACTGAAAAGCATTGGTATCTTGAACATTGAGGCTAATATTCTTTTTTCAATGAGTATATACCATGCATGCCCTTTTTGGACTGGTTTACCTCTCTCAGCAGGATATTCTCAATTCCATTCATTTGCCTGAAAAATGTATGTTTATTTTGTTTTTAGTAGCTGAATAATATTCCATTGTGTAGATGTACCACATTGTTTTTATCGTTACTATGTTGGAAACTACTTGAGGTTTTCTTGTTTCTGGCTGTTAACAGAAAGCTTCTATAAACATAGTTGGAAAAGCAACTTCCTCCTAGGTGTAGAGTCTATTGATGTCACAAGAAAATGTAGGTGCTAAGGGATTTAGCACTATGCTCAGGGCAGCATAACCTGTCCCAGAGGACTCAACAAGTGGGGAGGATGAGTGGCTTACCTGTATATGTCAGGTTCCTAGGTCTGATTAACATTGGAGGAGATGAGTCCACATAATGGAGGTCCCCATGAGATAGCAGGCTGCTCAAAGTAGTTTGTCATTCGCTAGGGGCCACAGTGTGCAGGGATCATGGGAGGGACAATGGATACTTGTAAGTTTTGTGATAAACAAATCTGCTGTAGGTGGCAGAAGATTCCATATCCAGAGGGGATGCACAGTGGGTTGGGATGATTGACAGGCCTGAGAGGACTCAATGTGCAGGCAAGATGGTGGGGAAGGGAATGTTACCTGTATGGTTAAGGTTTCCAAGGTCTGATGAAGGTGGGAGAAAAGGTGTTGGGACGAATGAAGGAACCCTTCAATAGCAAGCTGCTCTGGGCTTCAATGCAACCAATCTGATAAAGGAGACGTTAGTGCTCAGCATGGCTCCTGCTTCTACAGCTTATGGAATAAAAATTCATATCTATTTCACAATATATATTGCTGAATTGATTGTATTCAAAGCGTAATAGTTTCCCAGAAAAGTGTGAGATTCAGTTGTGAGTCTCCTGTTGAAGACACTAGGGCATACTACAACTTTGGATGTGATTGGGCAGAGTAATAGGGAAGATCTGCTGAAATGGGTGCTTTTATGTATAACCAGGAGCACCTTAAAATACCTGTGGTAATGAGAAATATAGATATCAGGCATTCCAAATTACTAAGTTTCCAATGTTACTAGACTAGTGATTGGACCCATGCCTGGATTATGTTATTACCGGGGGTGGGTGGATGTGAAGAGGTATGATAAAAGTGTTTTGGATGAAATATTTTCTTTCTTTGGATATTTCCATAAAATTTGCATAACTGAAAGCCATGGTGAGCTTCACTGCACCACCAACACTTGAGCAGCTGGCAATAAGAAGCCTGCTGAAAGATGATGGCTTGACCATCTCTGCTCTGCAGTATCTGCCCATGCAACTCTTCCCACCACTCTTCAAGGAAGCATTCACTAGCTAAAAAACTAAAATCCTGATGCATATGGTGGCAGCATGGCTCTTCCCATGCCTTCCTGTGGGAGCTCTAATGGAGACTCCTCACCTGCAGTCCTTGAAAGCTGTGCTAGATGGCCTTGATTTGCTGATGGCATAAAAGGATCGACCCAGGTAAGTGAGTCCAAGGTAGCATGGAGGAATGTGAGTAAAGCGAACATGTACTGTATGTGTCCATGATTTATAAAATGTCTCATAATGAACCTAAATGACAGGAAAATATATCTAAAAAATGTTTGAGATATTTCAGCACAGGTCCTCACAGTTTCAATCTATCTTGACCACCTATGGGTCAAAGGAAGTTTGAGAACAGGAAGGGGTTGAATTGCCGAAAAATGAGGGACAGATTGTGGTCAAAGGAAGTCCTATGAACAGAGCAGAGGCTGTGTGTGGAAGCTGGAGCACATTGAGATAAAAGTTGGCAGAGCTGGGGATGGTTCTGAGTGGTTCACAGTTAATTTATCTGGGTCCTCCTATAAACATCATCTGTCCCCAAATAAGGTTTGGGCTTACCAGTTCAGAGGGAGCTGTGTAGCTGACACCATAGCAGGCACAGTGATAGCTTATGAGCTACATAGAAGAACATAACACAAATTGTTAGCTCTCGATCAGGGAGAATCTTGGTCTTGACCATAATAGTGGTCTGAGAGTGACCTAGGACTAAGGAGACTCAGCTACTTTGAGGTAACAACCTTTTCTCTGGGTGAGTTCAAATCCTTTATCTCTCACTCTTTCTTTCTAGGTGCTTGAAGAGTCCATTAGAAACTCTTGCTATCACTGAATGCATACTGTCACAATCAGATATGAAGTATCTGTCCCAGTGTCCAAGCATCCATCAGCTCAAACACCTGGACCTGAGTGGTGTCACCTTTATAGATTCAAGTCATCGATTTCTAGGCAGCCTGCTAGAAAGACTGACAGTTACTCTGCAGACATTAAAATTGAAGGGCTGTATGATCATGGTCTTCAAATTAGTGCCTTCTTGCCTGGACTGAGCCAGTGTTCCAAGCTCACTGAAGTCAATTTTTTGAAGAACTTCTTGTCCATGGGCATCCTGAAAAAGCTGCTGCAGTATACTGCCAACCTCACACAGCTGACCCTGGAGAAGTATCCTGCCCCTGATGAGGTCTATGATGACACTGGTGATGTGATTCCAGACAGATTTGTACAATTTTGTTCTGAGCTTATGGACATACTCAACATTATAAGGTAGCCAAAGAAGGTCTACTTTGTGAGTATGAGATGTTTAGATTGTCGGAAATTTTTTACGCATAATTTGGAGGTGAAGCTATGTTCTTGTTGGGAATACATAAGGTGGGGTTATTGCTGGGCTCTGCTAAATGGAAAGCAGCACTCAACTGACTCATTAGAGAAATAGACCATGTGAATTCCAGCATTTTAGAATGTTCTTTGGAAAGATATTTTATTTGATTTGAATTCCAATCAAATACTTCTGATATGAGGTAGTTGTGTTGGCTTGGAGAACCACAAGCTTATTTTCAGTCTAATATCTACAGTATTTGACCATCCTTGAGCAGGAACTATATTTAAAAATTGAAGAGCCTGCCTCCCAACACTTACAGAGTATGAGGGACTATAGAAGAAGGGAAGGGGATAAAGCAGAGGACATTGTAGAGCATAATGGACTGGAACAGGAGGGTTCTGTGTTATTCTGACTTTGGACAGCATCAGCCTTTTGGCTGTTCCCTTACATACTATTCTTCATTATATGGACATATCTTTTTATGAGTTATAAATCTTTCTGACCCTAGGAGCATTGTTGTATTAGACTGCCGTCACTATTAAGTTGTGTCTCTTTCTTGTCCTGCACCCTGATATTACCTTCTCCCTACACCGTTA
This sequence comes from Rhynchomys soricoides, assembly GCA_019843965.1. Lineage (NCBI taxonomy): Eukaryota > Metazoa > Chordata > Mammalia > Rodentia > Muridae > Rhynchomys > Rhynchomys soricoides. The sequence continues at coordinate 51,602 of JADRCH010000876.1, forward strand.
GCCTTATAATTTCTCATTTGTCCCAATAAAGCAGTTTTGAATAAGAACACTTTCGGTTTCTTGTTTCACTGAATTTGTTTTCTGACATCATACTTAAGTATTTTGCTTACCCAGTCCCAATAATATTGTGTTCCCTTGTCTCTTTCCCTTTTTCCTCCTAGATCTTTCAGAGTAAATAATGACCCAACATGTTCTTTCCTTGGAGAGATGTTATAAACTTATGAATCATGAGATCCTATCCATCAGATTACATTTGGTGTATCCATCAGATTACATTTCTCAAGGTAGCACTCATGGTCCCTTCCTTTATTTGGATACTACCTCTTCTTGTGAATCCCTTCCAAGGCTAATCTTTCAAGTCTAGCAATCAAAAGTCCCTTTGGCTTACATTATTGATCTTCCCTAATAAAATTAAATACCTCATTCTTACATGGGGTTTACCTTTTACCTTTATAACATGCCTTTGACCTAAAGACTAGGTATTTTGTCACTTTCAATCCAGAGGTAGTCATTTGAACCTGCCCTGTCCCCAAAGACAATACACCTTTACCCACTCCTTTGTTCTCTTCTTCTTCACCTTTTTCTTCTATCTCCTGTCATTGTTTCTATTTCCTTCACCCTTTTCCCTTGGAGGCACATTGATATCCTTTGTGCTGAGAATTTGATCTGAGGATATCTTGAGATTACTATGAGGATTCCAACATAATACTTCATTCCTGACTCTAGTCATAAATATCTTTTATTCTCTATGGGAATCCCTCCATAAAACTCAAGGTTTTAAATGGTCTCAGGCTATTTATAGAATCTCATAAAAACATCCTGTTATATTTTCTTAGAAAAAGAAAGTAGCCACACATGGATGTGTAAATATTTAATCTCAGCTCTCCTAGGTCTCTACAGAGGAAAATAAGCCCCATAACAAGCAAGTGATGCAAAGCTCCATGGAATTAGGTCCTGACACAGTGAACAGCCTGGATGTTAAAGAGATGAACTAAAATGCATAAAGAGATTGTGATAAGTTCCATAGAGAACATCCTTTTCTCCACAGCCTGTTGTGAGTCACCTCCATATCTTAAAGAATCTTCAATACACTTGAAGGTTGGAAGTTACCCATGAGAACATGTCACAGGGAACCAGGGGATGGTGTTAGGATGTATTTCTCTAAGTGAAACTCTTCTTAGCCAACATATAAACCTTTCTGGAAGTATTAAAAACTAGATAGCTTAACATCATGTCATCTTATTTTGATATCAGGTCTCTGAGTGTTCATATGTTGCAAATATGTCTTCCAGCAAAGTTTAACTACAAGAACATTGTTCCTAAAATGTTCCTTCCTTCTTATTCACATGGTCCTCAATTTCTTGACTGATGAACAAACTCTGTCTCCTTATCCCATTGTTCTCCATATATATGTCAGTTGTTATCTAAATGTACTATGTACACATTTGTTTCCCAAACATAGAGCACTTTGTGAAGACCTGTGCTTTGGGTCCCATTTATGAGACCTGTTCCTGAGATACAAGGAACTACACAAATCTGCGATTGACCAAATTATGTTGATGAGGAATGAAGAATCCAGACAAAAGTACAGAAATGCTGGGAATGATTAGGGTCTGTGCTCTGATAAAGACATACCAGAAACCCAGAACTTCAACACATTTATTGTATATAGTCAACAAAGGGGAACAATCTCCCCATGGAAGGGTACCTCTATTGTAACACACTCAAACTACAATAATCCTAGAGGAGAAAAGAGTGCTTGATACTTTTTTGTAGATGCAACATTCATTCACCTGCTCATAGGAAGATCTTTCCAGTGTTTCTCAGACCTTTCGATGATTGACATATCCATGCTCCTTTCAGCAGCAGACATTCCCTTAAGATTTCATTACTCCCAAATACTATGCTTCCATTTCTCTGTTCCACAATCAATCTTACTGTAGGTCTTTTTCAAAAACGCAACGTTGGGTCTCCAGATCATAAACATAGGACCCACCACACGTAGAGCATGGGATTGTAGCAAAGATGACACTACTGGGCTCTCTTTTGGCCCTGAGTATATCCAGGAGCTCAGGACAAAAACTTTCTAATCTTTGTGATACTATTACTTCTCCATTATCATAACACTCCAGAGGGGCCGGGTACATCTCAAGAGTTATCTGGCTAAGCTTGTCTGTATGGTATAGCAACTTTTTCAAGAAAAGCAGAGAGAGTTCATTATCATAGAAATTGACTTCTATGAGTTGGGAACATTGACTTATTCCAGGCAGCAGGACATTGAAATGAAACTCCCCCATACCACATGACTTCAATACCAGGCATTCCAGGGTATGTCTAACTCTCTCAAGAAGAAACCCAAGAGGCTCAAGGAATAAATGACGTAAAGGTATTTCAATAAGGTACAGACCTTTGAGCTCAAAAACATTCAGGCAATAGGGCAGGTAATCCAAGTCTGACTGTGTGAGTTTACAGTTAGTGATGTAAAGTGTCTCCAAGGGCTTCTTCAGGCACCTGGGGAGAGAAGAAATGATAGTTTTCTGGCAAATGGTGTTGAAGAAGGTTGATAGGATTGGAAGCCTAGTAGATGACACTTCTTCCAAACTCATTCTGACTGTAACTTGAGGTCCATCCCCAACAAGGATATGGCCTTCTGCTGTCTGCTCACACAACTTAGCCCATTCTAGTCTGAGGCCTGTCAATATCAACATAAGCACGATTCAAGGCCTGGGGGGAAATCACAGCAATGGATATACAAGGCCAACATGGTGCATGTAGGAAGGACTACCTACCCCAAATAAAATTCAACAACTTCCTAGTGCTATTTTTAAGTGTTCTCAGAGGTTTTTTCCCTCCAAGGTCCTTGATCCTGTCTTCACCTTGAAACCCAGTGTTGCATATTTCTCATCAACTCAACCTATTTCTGGGATCAAAGCATGAGCAATGAGAGCCATGCTTATGCCTGGTCATATATATCTCATCACAGAGCTCATCTGCTCAGATATGCTATGTCTCTCACATTGCTAGATTTGTGGTGGCCCAACTATTATGGACACTCTAGCCTGTACAAAAAAAACCAAAACAACAACAACAAAAACCAAAAGGAAACAATAAACAAGAACAAAATCAAGAAAAGGCAAAAGCAAAAAAGGAGATGTGTTTTCTCTGGTCTACTGGACTCTCCCAGTTCTTCCTTACCTGAGGTATTCTTTCAGGTTGCCTTGTATAAAAGGGACATCACTTATACAGAGTTCTTGCAGATGGTTGAGTGTGGGAAGTTGAGAAACCAATGTAATCACTTTCTCTTCAGCATGCTTTTTAGAATAACCTACACTGATAGTACCTTTGATTTCTTCTAGTCTGAGTGTGAGAAGATTGTTCATCTGTTTCAGGTAGAGATTAAGAAAATCCAAATCTTCTATGGAAAGACAACATAGCTCTAGATTTTGTATACAGTCTGCACATATAATTTTGAAGATTTCTATGACTGTGGCTTTAGGTAACCTCTGAATCTCCAGCTTTCTACAGCATAGATGAATGTGATCTTTTCTCTGCTGGGCCCAATACAACATGTATGTGGCACATTCATCAAGGCTGCCTTCTATGAGTTGGAGTTGCGTCGTCACCTTCAATTCTTTCTTCACCCCACAGTGAGGACTCTTCTGCACTGGCTCCATCAGTTCCATGAATTTTGGTGAGCTTCCACCTCCATGGGATCCAGCCCATATTCCACACAACTCATGATCTGGATCCATCCAAATGATCTCTCTGAGTTTGCACCTATTATGGGGAAAATGAGTATAATTTTCAGAAGGCAAGAAACAACACATCTTATAGTCTGACTCTCTTCCACATCTCATACTTCAGCTTTTTCTTCCCAATTTTTGCTTGTTCTTGTACCTATAATCAAACCCCAAGCTTCATGCTGAGTAAATGAATAAGATATTTTGGAGGGACATATTTAACCCTGTCTTACTTCCCTTCATTCTAGGCCCCTTCATTCTAACCTCATTTCACTTGAACCTTTGAGGGATGCAGGAAAATGTCTATTCCTCACTGGGTGTGTCTACGCTTTTCCGTCTTCTATATTAGCCATTATTTGCCCAGACAGCTGAAACTGAGCCTAAGCCTGTACCCACCTCTAAGCCTCTTCAACCAGAAAGAGTCCTGACTCTGGGATGAAGAAAAAATTGAAGATCAGAAGCCTCTGCTCCACAATTGGCCAAATATTCTCTGACCCTAATTGCTCATTCCCAGCACTCAGAGAACCTTCTTCCAACCCCAGCTGATCCTGCCTACCTGGAGTGAACTGTTTTTGAAATCAGTATATCTAGCCCCTCAAGAATAGCCTTCAAATTGTCTAGGTTGAGGTTCTTTATCATCATTCCCACAGAAAGCTTTGGGAAGGGCCACACACAAATCATGGCAGTCAAAAGCTTTGTATGTCCATCAATGAAAGCCTCCTCAAATATCACTGGGAACAGTATATTTGGCAAGTCCTTGAGAGAAGAAATGAACAATGCCTCCTCCCTCAGTAGTCTTTCTCTTGCCAGCTTCTCGAGGGTGGGTGGGGAGTAGAATGTCATTGAGTCTTCTTCTAAAGAGTTATCCTAAGGAAGCCAGAAAAAAATGTACCATTAATGACAAGAACCTTAAGAAGCCTTTCTGCCCACACAGAATTGTGAGGGCTAGATCATTACTGATGAGGATGGAGTCCTCAGTTTAACAGATTGAACACCCTCAGTTCTGTTTTCTTTGTTTTTTGAGTTAATGTCTTTACAGAACTCCCTGTAACCTTGGCTGTCTTGAAACGTGCTTTATAGACCACACTGGCATGGACCCCACAGAGAATTGACTGCCTGTGCCTTGCAAGTGCAGAGGTTAAATGTGTTTTCCATCACTGCTCAGTCTGTGTGACCATAGCCTGTCTAATTGAGAACTGCTTGGTCTGCCCTGTGCTGGTTTTAGAGCAATAATTCTCTCTGGTAGTGTGCAGTCTCCAAAGTATCCTACTTTCCAAAGGCCACATTCAATTGTACCCACAGCTGGGCTGAATACATCCAACTTGGAAGGGATCACCAGGAACTCTGAAACCTCAGTCAGTTGTTGGATGATGAATAGACTGTGCTTAGCTCTCCAGTCCTTCAAAGAAAGCAAAGAAAAATCAATTTTCTACTTTTCCACAATTTCTATTTATCTAGGTTCACTGAATGGAATAAGTCACACCACCTTTGAAATTCCCATCATTAGTTATTGACATCAATCTTTGATTATGATGCATACAGGTCTTATAGAGAAGATATAGGTAATGTTTCAAGATTGAGTTCTGCAAACTACAGAGTTAAATAGAGTGTGAAAGAAACACTAAAGTCAGTAAACCTTCATTAGCCATTGGCTATAAAGAGTCTGTAACTCTTTATAAAGCATCCAGAAAGAAGAGACTATGAGATGGAAAGAAAGAAGAGACTATGAGGTAGAAATTAATTTACATGCTGAAGGCAGAGGACTCACTAGCTCAATATTATAATTGGTTATTTCTATACTACGGGAAAAGCTAGCCTGAGACCTGCAGAAACTGAAGGAAGACCAAACAAAAACGCAAGAAAAAGAAGCAGAATTTTAATTTTAAGTGATATTCAGATTTTTCATTGAACAAAATAGAAACAGCTGACTTCTTTCTGAAATTTTGAACACATCCCAGGTTCCTTGAAAAGAATAGACCATGTATCACTGAGCAGATAGAAATACATTGTTTGGTTTTGTGTGTTTATTGGTTTATATTGTTTTGCTTCTTGGAGAAATGATCTCTTCCATACATGTTTGAAGCTTGTTATATAAATTAGGCTGCCATGGAACTTAGTGACTTTCCAGCCTTTGCCTTCCTGTTGCAGTTAAGGGTGGGTGAGGGAGGAGAGGAGGGAGCAAGACTGTGATTATGATATAATGCCTATTAAATAAACACACTCAGACATGTCTATATCATCTATATACATATATATATACATACATAGATATATATATACACTTATATACTACATACACACACATATATGTATGTATGTGTATATGTAGGTTTCTTCCTGCAAGATAGAGGACATCCTGAGTTCCATTAATATACACTATCAGTGAGGAGATGCAAATACCATTTGTTTTTTTTTTTTTTTGTATTTTGTATTAATTGGTTTGTTTTGCCTTATTTTTTTATTTACCTTTTTTAATTTAATGTATATGAGTACACTGTCCCTGTCCTCAGACTTTCTCAAAGAGGGTATCAGATCCCATTACAGATGGTTGTGAGCCACCATGTAGTTACTGGGAATTGAACACAGTACCTCTCAAAGAAGACTCAGTGTTCTTAAACCACTGAGCCATCTCTAAAGCCCCTTGCTTTGCCTTTTTAAAGAAACATATACTATCTGCCTATTTTGAAACTCACAGCCTCCCTCTGCTTTTCTGTTGCTCGAATTAAAGCACAACAAAGATTGCCAGGCTAAAAGTGACATAAAGGAAGTAACTCACATCTGACATTCTACCTTAGAGTGCCTAGAGTCCAATGTCACCATGACATTCTTAGTGAGACTGTCTCAAAAAAACAAAAACAAAAACAAAACTAAATAGAACAAACAAACAAAATACCACAGAAACCACCATAACCTAATTAGTTATTAGATATAATTGAGAACACACTTGGATTTTCTGGTTAAGCAGCCCTCTGGTGGCTGAGATAGTTGATTCTCTGTGAGTTTAAGGCCTGGCAATCTTTTTTTTTTTTAATTTTCATTCCAGCCATTTACCCACTCCCACAGTTCCTCAACTAATTCCTCCTCCCCATTTTCACCAACAGGGTGAATCCCTTCCACCAACCAACTCCTCAGGCATTCCCACTTCTCTAGTGCCTCAACTCTTTCCCACTGAAGCTAGACAAGGCAGTCATATATATATATATATATATATATATATATATATATATATATACTGCCAGGCAGGGTGGCTCAATCTCTGGGAGCTCCCAGGCATCCAGGTTAGTTGAGACTGGAGAAATTAATATGTGGTGGCCTTCCCCTTCAGCTTCTTCAAACCTCCCCCTAATTAAAAGATAGAAAAATCTTGAAATACAAGGAACACTTAAAGAAATGTCAATTTCTCTTTGTTCTCAGAGAAATGCAAATCAAAATGAACATGAGATTGCACATTACAACAATAAGAATGGCTAAGATCAAACACTCTAGTGACTGCATATACTGTTGAGGGTGTGGAGAAAGAGAACACTCCTCCATTTCTGGTGGGATTGCAAACTGGTGCTAACACTCTTGAAATCAATCTTGTTATTCTTCAGATAATTGGAAACACTTTTACCTGATGAGCCAGCTATACCAATCCTGGTCATATACCCAGAAGATGCCCTACCATACCACAAGGACACTTGCTCCTCTATGTTCATAGCAGCCCTATTTGTGACAGCCAGAAGCTGGAAACAACACAGATTGTGCTCAACTGAAGAATGGATACAGGAAATTTAGTTCATTTACACAATGGAATATAATCCAACTAATAAAAAATGAGGACATAAAGAATTTTTTAGGCAAATAGATGGATCTAAAAAATATTAACTGAGTGAGGTAACACAGACCCAAAATGACATGCATGGTATGTAATAACTGGTAAATGGATATAAGCCAAAAAGAATACAGGCCAGGCAAATTTATTTAGAGAGAACTCAACTTAAAAAAGAAGAACAATCAAGTAGTACATTATATGAGCAAAATTTCAAGTGAGGACAAGGCTAGAATAGGTTGCATGAGATGGGGTATACTTATGGAGCTGAGGGACTTACTTGATCTGGACACTGTTGACAGACCACCATATTTAGGCAGGGGAAGTTTGTAACTCCAGGCTTCAAGAGACTGACAGTTTCTCTGCCTGCTAGGACTCTTTATATACCTTTCAGCTGAACCCGCCCCCTGTAGCCACACCCTCCCAGCCAAAGTGATTCATTAATTAAGTCTCCACCCACTTGCTCAATTTCAGATTTGGATGGTGTAGGTAAATTGGATCAGAGCCATACACAGGAAGATTCTTAGAGCAGGCAGTCAAGAACTGATCTATTGAAGCAAAGTGGTTTGCATAATGCCTTTCATCACAGCACTTGTAAAACAGAGACAGTTTGATATCTAAGTTCAAGACCACTCTAAGACTGCAAGCCTATGGAACTTATCCAATCTAATTCTGAGTATATATTGAGGTCAACCCCCAGGACATGGCCTTTTGTTTTCTCTCTACACCATTCATAGCATGCTAGTCTTTGGCCTGTGAGTATCAGCATGAGCATGATTCAGGGCATGGCAGGAGACCACAGCAGCATGGTGCATTTAGGAAGGTCTCTTGCATCCTCCATAAGCACTCACCCTTGTTCCAGTCCCCGCCCAGTGATTCCTATGTTCCCTCTTCTATGCTCAACCACTTCACGGAAAATGAGATTGAAAGGTCCAAGCTAGTCATTCTTACTCTTCTCTCCTGTGTAGGCTTTCCCAACATTCAAACATTTGTGTTTGATTCCTTCTTTGATTTCTGATACTAGGTCTTCCCACATAGCCCAAACTGATTTTAAAGTTTAGAGAATCCTGTCTCAGTATGCAGAGTCTACAGCTACACACAGAAAGAAAGAGAGAGGATAAAAGAGAGGAAGGAAAGCAATGTAAGCTGAAGGAATCACTGTCATATGGATCTGAGTTTCACAGTTTCTTAGTGTACTCTTATGTAGGCACATGGCTCCAGAGCTGTTTAGACGAGATTTAAATGTCTTGGTTTACTTTTAAATGTCAAACACAGTCTGGACGTGCAGCCAGGTGTTCACTAGTTTAGAGACCTTCTACCTGATTCACCAAATTAATGTAATAAAGCCCAGTGTCAGACATGATCTCATAATAACTCCAAAAGTAAAGAGTAATGCCATACATTTCAGAGATTCTCCTCAGTCTGTCCTTGTCAGACTTAATCTGTGGAAAGCAGAACCTATGTTGTTGGGCATATGACAGTAGAACTGTCTCTTTTGAGGTCCTTAATAGGTGATCAGTGTCATTTTGCCATGACAAGAGTCTGGTCACATTGCCTTATCTTGAATAACCTTTCCAAATGGCAATGAGATTCAAAGGAACAAGGTTTGGTACCTGGTGAGACAAAGGTTAATTGTATCTTGGTTGGTTCTTGTGAGAGATCCTGCATATGTTGAGAAAGATGAGTGTGTGGACTTGAGACTTTAGAGACTACAACAGTGCACACTGAGTTCTCTAGTATTGCAGAACAGGGATTCTGGCCTTCTGGTGGTTCAGGATGGGGGAGAATTACAGTTGTTAATATATGGCACCTGAGTGCTTTACCAGACTCTTTCTGACTCAGACATGTTCCTGTGGACAGGTATGCTGAATGATGTCCTGAGCTCCTGGAAACACAGAGCCTACAGGCAGCCCAAGACAGAGGAACCTTCAGTTCAGTTCTGTCATCAGGCATATACTAGGCAGGAACCTGTAGCTGCAGGTCAATCCTGAAGAAACCACCAGGATTTCCAATTGGCTTCAGGAGATGCCACAGAAGCAGCAGGATGGCACAGGAACTTCATGAGCAGTTCTTGGCAAGTTTCTCTCAATGACCACTTTATCAAAACTTGAGGTCAAAATTGTTATGCAAGACATACCAATACATGCATGCAATTAGTGAAAAACAGTGGGGCAGAGCAAACCAAAGCTCATTGTTGGTCTCCCACAGTCTGTGGGGTCCTATTTACACCTTTATCAAGCAACCTTTACATTTGTGCTATATTAAAGCATCCTTTCACCTGTGTCCACTTAAGAAAACATTCTTTCATGTTTCTGCTTTAGCAAGACAACCTTTCACCTGTGTGCCCCGGCAAAACAACATTTGATATAACTAACTTTCCAAAGAATCTAGAAGTCTCCACTTCACTAGGGCGGTAGATGCAGGGAGATTTCTGAGTTGGAGGCTATCTTTTTCTATGAAGAAAATTTCATTACAGCCAGCAGTATGCAAAAAAAAAGAAAAAAGAAAAAAGAAACTTTTGAAATGAAATGCATTTGTGAATATCTGATTGCACAATTGCTCCAGTCTCCTGGGAATAAATAAAATACTGCTTAGAAATCATATTCAGTTTAATTTTAGTGCACACATCTGTATTTATACATTCATTCATTCATTCATTTGCTGGGTGATAATCTCATTCGTCATACTTTAAAATTTTCTTATTTTTCATTATGTGTATGGATCTTTAATAAGAAATGTTAACATAGATCAAAGTTCTCAGAGGCCAAAGGAGTTGCATCCATCTGGATCTGTAGTTTTAGGTTGCTATGAGCTTATATGAGTGCTGGGAATTTTAGTTGGGTCTTTTGAAAGACCAATCTGTGCTCTAAACACATGAGGCATCTCACAAATATTAATGAAGGTGTGGTTTCACTCTTTAGAGACATAACTGGCTTGGGAGTCCCTATAAAAACCAGGTTGGCCCTGAACACAGAGATTATTCTAGCTGTGCTCCCAAAGCACTGATATGAAAGGATCACACAGACATGCTTAACTAAGCATTTGTTTGCCTGGAAGAAGTGACAACACTATTTCTACCTCCTGTTATGATAAGTGTGTGCCAACTTCCTGTCTCAATTTTTTTTTTGTTTTTGAAATGGGCTCTAACTTTGCAGTTCAGGCTTTTCTGACCCTTTTTATATAGCCCAGGATGGCCATAAAAACACAAAGATCATCCTGCTTCTGTCTGGAAGATGCTGAACTTAAAGGAGTGTTTGAACATGTCTGGTTCAGCTGAAATTATTGACATCCATTACTTAGTGTCCTGGCTGGTTTCTTCTGAGACTCCTTCTTTTGACTGAGAGTCAAGGACATCATCTCTATCCATGATATAAATTTAAAACTGTTTTAAATGACACATAAGGCTTTGCTATGTTTCAGTCAATCAGTAGAAGCTGAGAAATTGCCATGAGACTGAACCTTGCAGAAATGTCTCTTTGGAACGTCTGCACTTAATGCTATGCGAGAGTTTACAGCTACATGCATCATGGTTCTCAGACACTCCAGGCAAACCTGGAGTTTTTTCCTATGATTATGGCTAGCCAAGGTCAAAAGAGACTGAGATTTTTATAGGTTGGCTGATCTTATTAGCACTAAAGGAAAGCTAACCTTGGTAGCTTGAACATCTTTCATCCCCAATTAACCTTGAATGATGTTTGAATAAAGTAACTTGGGTGATCTAGCTAGGAGTCAGTCTTCCTGAGAGACTGTAGCCCTCTGCTCCTTCAGAAATGAAGGCTCAGCATCTTGGTGAGCTTCTCTCTCTACTGTGCCACCTATTACCAATATCAATCAACACCATCTGCAGCCTGCATGTCCAGAACTGCTGTCACACAACAATAGTTGCAAGCCATCCTCCTGCCTCAGCCCTCTTTCCTACCTAACCCACACAACTGAAGAATGACAGAGCATCCAATTCAGCTGTATATTCCAGGAAAGAATACACAGTTATGACAATGTGTTTGTCACAATGTCCTCATAGGATAATTTTAGGAGATTTCTTTGCATGTCTTCTGTCAGGAACAGAATAATACCAACGAGACACACACTTAGAACTTTGTGAATCACATGTGAAGAAAACTCAGCCAGGTGTGTTAGTTTACAACAGTCATTCTTTCAAGTGGAATGCTGAGGCAGGAGGTGTGCTGGCAATTGGGGTTTCAGATCAACTTTAGCTACAGATCAAGACCTTGACCAAAAACAAATTAAAAATGAGTACATAAATAGCTACTAAATTAATGAACAAAACCCTCATTTGGGAAAGTGGTTTAGTTAATGGGCCCTTGAGTTTCACTCCAGTTTTATTTTTGTGGATTTAACAAAAGAAAATATTAGCTCTAGACACTAATGAAAAAATTTACTGAGATCTACCTGTTTCTTACACTGGAGTGATGAGATTCATGTGAGTGAAATGTAAACAGGGTGATTTGTTTGTTTGTTTTGAGATTATGTCTCTCTATATAGCAATGGCTCTCCTCTTTGAACTCTACATGTAGTTAAGGCTGGCCTCTCACTACTTTATTTTTTTTTTTTTGGCAGGGGGAAAATTATTATTTTTTCCTCAAAAGAAACAGAAGGTAGGGAAACATTTGCAACTAACATTAACTTGCAGTTGGTTCCAACCCTTTTGGGAACAGCTGATAAAAATATTAGGTGCTCTAGTGGAAGGAAGTATTCACTCCAGACTGAATGGTCATAGAAGATGCTTGAAGATTGCATGTTTTTCCCCTGAGAAATATGTAAGGGAAACAGAATTTCTTTAGACCCATCTTTCCAAGCAGCTCCTCCCTCTTCACTTTGGAGGAGGTGCCTCAATTATTCATCTAGTCAGCACTCAGACCACATGTTTCTTCTCCCTCTAAATCAATCCCTTTCCCAACCACTTGAGCTCTCCACATCTTCATGGCCCTGGACCTAATATACCTACTAAGATCCTGTCTGTACTTCAGCTTTCACACCTTGTGAGCTGGGAAGTCAGGCTCCTAGAAAACAAAACTTCCATGACTAGATTATGAGAGGCTAACTGTTTAGTTACCTCAACCTATATGGTTTATTCAACCACATAAAGTGTATTTAAGTCCAAATATGTAAACATAAATAAGCAAATTATGATCAAAGATAAATACATAGATATAAATCATTCCAGGAAGTTGGCCTTATGGTTGAGATGGGCAGGCAGGGCACTTATTCTCCACTACATTCTTAGTCATAGGATTCATGCCTATTTTTACCTGAAGCTCTGACTAAAGGTCTCATTTTGAGGTTGAAACTTTCAAATGACCTTAACTTAAACACCTTTAGTTTACCAGTGGCTTTTTTTATAACTGGGTTTTAAAAAACTCATGTGTCTCTAATGTTAAGTGAACATAATCACACATGGAGCAAACTATAAAGCTATGATGCAGCTCACTCCAACTTTTGAAATGTCCACAGGTACATTTGATGCTTTTCTTACCAAAATAGGATAATAATGGAAAACATGCCATTCCAAGAATGCCCATACCTGGTTAGTGTTGGTCACAGAGCTCAAATAGGAAGTATTATTATCCTGTAACAAGAATTTTTTCTGACTCTGATTAGTGTGTGGGAGGGATTACTTAGGTTCCAAGATTTGGCAGTGGTTGTGAGAGTTCTAAAGTAGATAAATACAATGGCCAGTAAAGAACACATAGAGGAAATGTAGATGACTATATTTATAAGGGAAATGAAGCAAAAGAAGCCAACATTTAAAGGAAGGAGAGGAAGCAAATTCAATAAGACAGGTGGGATACCTAGAGAGGCCAATGCAGTAATTCAAAAGACTGCTTGGCAATAATTAGAAGAAATGAAACATATATTTGTTTTATTGACACCAGGCTTAAACTTGTGTTAAATAAGTAAAACCTATGAATACCACAATGGTTAAGATTCTAACCTACTTCACCTAAACTCATTACAATTTAGTAAGTCAACAGGTAATCAAATGTCTTAAATCTACCTGCAATCCTTAGATACAAAAACAGATTGTGTAAATAAGTATGTATAGTCATAAATCTGATTTGTTCAACATCACCCAGTCCACACACAAAACTGGTTCTGCATATACACTAGAACTGATCATGACAAAGTTTAAAACTAGAGAGTAAACTTTTCTTCATTCACACAGTGATTCTTGCAGAGGGAGCACTTTTCCCATGAATTTATTCTCATTAGCCACAATCCTGTAGCCACTTTCTTTCTTAAATGTTGCTACAGTTGAACTGGACTGTTAAAATCCTGGGCAGCTTCAAGTTCAACTTCATAGATACATTTGTATTCATAAAAGCATGTAGTTTGTTGGCTGGAATTTTAAGAGTCATCTATCACACTCACAAGGCTGTAGTCTTAGATAAGCCAGACCAATACAGGTACAAGGCAGAAGTACATTTCTGATGTTGCCTTCTAGGTCCTGTATGTGGAAAAACTCCACAAACCCATCCCAGTCCCTTTGTCCAGCCAGACTTGTTTCGTCCTTACAAGAACATCTGTGATAATTTCTGCTAATGGTTCAATGCAACTTTCTTGGTTTATGGTCCTTGGCTACAAAAGGACCAGAAGAAATATGTGACACTCCAGCCCCAGTTTGTTATGCCATCTTTGAAAACATTTACCATCACTCCAGAAAAAGATTGAACATCATCTCTGTTTTTAATGTCCAGTTTCTGAAGCATGCCCTGGACGACTCTCTTGTGGTTGAACTGCCTACATTGCTGACATGTGGCAGGTTCTCCAGTGTTCTCTGGCCTGACAAGTTGGTCTTGCCCAAGGACTTAGGGTCCTTGGAGCTTGTCACCTGCTCCAGCAGGTTCTGAGAGATGGTCTCTTGTGACTGGTGTTACAGTTCCTGGTCCTCCTCCTCTGGCAGCAGCTGGGAGAAGGGCAGAAGGCAGTGAGCACCAGAACTCTTAAATGCCACTCCAGTAGGGGCAGTGCAGCCAGGTGCTTGCTGAGCACTTCTGGCTCTCAGCTGTCCAGCTCCTTCTCAGGAGACATGATAGTTGGGGCCGATTGGCCAGGCCATCGCCTCCGGCGGCATGACAAGGAGGCCAGATAATCAAGCCTCCACAGGACCAAGAGGCTTTCTATCCAGTAATACCAGGTAAGGCAATCATCTGCTACATATCCAGCTGGAGCCATGGATAAACACCCCTGTGTAGTCTTTGGTTGATTGTTTAGTCCCTGGGAGTTCATGGTGGTGGTGGTGGTGTCTGGTCGGTTGCAATTGTTGTTCTTCCTATGAGATTGCAAACCCCTTTAGGTCCTACATTCCTTGTTCTACCTTCCCCATTGGGGTCCCTGTGCTTTGGGCAATGTTTGGCTGTGTATATCTGCATCTGTCTTGGTCCAGCTCTGGCAGAACCTCTCAGGGGATAGCTATTCCAGGCTCCTTCAGTAAGCACTTCTTGGCATTAGCAATAGTGTCTGGGTTTGGTATCAGCAGATAATATGGATCCC
The DNA here is from genome assembly GCA_019843965.1 of Rhynchomys soricoides. Classification (NCBI taxonomy): domain Eukaryota; kingdom Metazoa; phylum Chordata; class Mammalia; order Rodentia; family Muridae; genus Rhynchomys; species Rhynchomys soricoides. Next base: position 66,665 of record JADRCH010000876.1, read on the forward strand.
AAGGTGGGGCAGTCTCTAGATGGCCTTTCCTTCAGTTACTGCTCTACTCTTTGTCCCTGCATTTACTTTTGACAGGGGAAATTCTGGACTAATATTTTTGAGGTGAGTGGGTGGCACCATCCCTTAACTGGGGACCATGTCTATCCACTGGATACAGTCTTTACAACTATTTTCAAATGAATGTTTCTTTTATGAATGTGGGTGCCCTTGCATTTGGGGCATAGATTTTGACAACTGAGAATTCCTCTTGGTGCATTTTCATTTAATGAGTATTAAATGTTCTTCCCAGGCACTTTTGCTTAATTTTTCTTGCACATTTATGTTAGTAGATATTAGACTAGTTACTATATTTTTCCCTTTGTTCCATTTGCTTTGTAACCCTTTTGATTTCCCAGCCATCTATACAGAAGTAGTGTCTATCTTTGTTTCTGAAATGTGTTTCCTGTATACAGCAGAATGATGGGTTCTAGTTATACAAACATTCTATTAGCCTGGGTTATTTTATTGAGGGATTGAGTTCATTGATTTTTTGAGATCTTAATGGTCAATATTTGCTAATTCCTGGTATTATGATATTGGTGGTGCTAGTGTGTGTATGTGTGATTCTCTTCTTTTGATTTTAGTGATGTGAAATTATTTATTTCTTGTATTTTCATGAGTGCAGTTAAGCTCTTTGTACTGGACTTTTTCTTCTAGTATCTTCTGCCCACCTAGCTTTTGGACTTTTTGGTAATTTCCCATGTAATTTCTCACAATATACCCTAGAGCTATCTGCAATTCTTTATGTAGCTTAAGCTAACCTGTATGTCTCAGTAACTCTCTTTCCTCAGTGTTATAGTATAGAATGCAAAAAGACTAAAAAGTACAATTATTTAATTTTCTCTTTTCAAAAAAGTTCACATAGATGCAATTTAAAATTAAGAATGTTAAAGTTTTAAAACATTTTGGGAAAAGTGCCTCTGTTTAATTGGCAATCTTTCCAGTTAGAATTTTTTGTTTTCGTTGAAATGTGGTACATTGTATAAATATGTGTATGTAGTCTATCTTTTATTGTTAAGAAAATAGTTATGGTAAAATCACTTATTTGTTTGTTTGTTTGTTTATTTTTACTTATTCCACTTATATTCTACTTACTGCCATCTCCCTCACTCATATCCTCCCATAATCATGTACATAATCCCCCTCCCAATCTTCTCTGAGCTTTCAGACCTCCACTGGATATGCCCACCTCCTCTCTCATCAAGCCTGCCAGGGAAAGCACATCTTCTCCCACTGAGGCCAGACAAGGCAGTCCAAAGAAATCATATCCCAGGTAGAGGCAACAGCTCTTGGGAGAGCCTCCACTACTGTTGTTCCTCTTCCATAAGACCAAGCTGCACATATGCTACATATTTACCAGGAGGCATAGGTCTAGAATGTGGGTTTTTTTTCTTTGGTTGGTGGAAGAGTCTCTGAGAACACCAAGATTCTATGTTAGTTGACATTGTTTATATTCCTGAGGAGTTTTTTTACCTTCAAAGCCTGAACCCTCCTTCCAGTTCTTTCATAAGAATCGCCAAACATCATCCACTGCTGTGTTGTTGATGTCTCCATCTGTCTTAATCAGATGTTGGATGGATCTACTCAGAGGAAAGCATTGCTGCATTCCCATGTGCAAGCATAACACAGAATCATTAATACTGTCAGTAACTGGTGCTTGTCCATCAGAATATTCTCAAGTTGGGTTCAGTATTGGTTGGCAATTCCCTTAGTCTCTGCTCCATCTCATCCCTGCATTTCTTGTAGACAGGATAAATTTTGGGTTGAAAATTTTGTGGGTTGGTTGGTGTTCCTATTTCAACAATGGTAATCCTGCCTAGTTATAGAAGATCACCACTTCAGGTCTCATATCCTCAATCCTGTGAGTCAAAGATAAGGTTACTCCCATTGAATGTTGGGCATCTTCCTTATCCCAGGTCTCTGTCTCGTCCTGGAGATGCCCCCTACCTCCCAACCCTGTCAGTTGCAGATTTCCATGGCCATCTGGCCATCATTCCTGTATATCCTCACACCTCATCTTGAAACCTGTCATCCTCCTTCCCATCATCTCTGCTGGCTCGTTAGCTCCCTCCCTCTGGCTCTTATGCTATTTTATTCCCCCTAATAAGTGAGATACAAGCATCCTCACTTTTGCCTTTTTTTTTCCTGTTTAGCTTTTTGGGGTCTGTGGAGTGCAGCATGGGTATCCTGTAATTTAGGGCTAATATCCACAAATAAGTGAACACATACCATTCATGAGACAGGGTTATCTTGCCCAGGATTATATTCTCAAGATCCATCCATTTGCCTGTTAAATTCTGATATCTTTGTTTTTCATAGTTGAATAATATTTCACTGCATGAATAATATTTGGTTATTATAACTGCTCCACATTTTTCTTATTCATTCTTCAGATGAGGGTTATCTTGGATTTTTCCAGTTTCTGCCTATTATTAATAAAGCTTCTACAAACATACATGAACAATGTTTTGTGATATTGCAGTACACATTTTGGGTATATGCCAAGAAGTGGTATAGTTGGATCTTGAGGTAGAACTGTATTCCTAGTTTTATGAGAATCTGCCAGATTGTTTCCAATATGGTTGTACAAGTTTGCACTTCCAACAGGAAAAGAGAAATGCACCCCTTCCTGTACATGCTTATCAGCATGTGCTAATACTTGAATTATGATTTTAGCCAATCTGATAGGTGTAAGATGTTGTTTTGATTTGTATTTTACTAATGACTAAGGACATTGTACATTTCTTTAATTGCTTCAGCACCTTTTGAGATTCATCTGTTGGGCATTTGCTGTATAAATTTGTGCCTCAATTTTTAATTAGCATACTTGGGTTATTTGTGTGTAACTTCTTGATTTCTTTATAAATTTTAGATGTTAGCACACTGTCAAGTGTGGGGTTTGTGAAGACACTTCCTCAATCTGTAGACTGCCAATTTGTCCGATTGACAGTATCCTTAGCTTTAACGAAGCTTTGCAGCTTTGTTAGTTCCCATTTATCAATTGTTCATCTTAGAATCTCATCCCTTGGTGTTCTGCTCAGGAAATTGTCTTTTGTATCATTGTGTTCAAGGGTATTTCAAATGTACTTTTCTGTGAGGTTTAGTGTAATTGGTCTTATGTTATGTGGAAATTGAGATGGGAATTGCATTACATTTGTACCTTGCTTTCTGTAATTTGGCCATTTTTCACTAAGTTAATCCAAGTTATCCATTAATATGGGAGAAATTTCCATCTTCTGATATCTTTGTGAGTTACTTTATTCAGAGACATGAAGTTGTATTTTTACAGCCTTACTGTAAATAGCCTTTATTATGTTTAAGTGTGTCTAAGGTATCCCTAAATTCTTCATGAGTTTTGTCACGAAGAGGTGTTGAACTTTGTCAAAGGCTATTTTGACATCAAATGAGATAAGCATAGGATTTTTCTTTCTATTTTGTTAAATGTGCAAGATTGCACAGACTGGTTTTCCTATGTTGTATCATCCCTGCATCTCTGGAATGAAGCCTATTTGACCATGGTTGATGAACTTTTTGATATTCCCTTTGATTCTGTTTGTGAGTATTTTATTGAGTACTTTTACATCTATGTTCATAAGAAAATTAGCCTGGAATATTTTGTTGTTGTTAAATCATTGTATGGCTTGGGTATCCGGGTGACTATGGCCTCATAAAATTAATTTGACAATGTTTTTTTCTGTTTCTATTTTGGAGAATTATTTTAGAATGTTGGTTTTAACTCTTTTTTCAAAATCTGGTAGAATTCTGCCCTACATTTATTGACTGCTTCTATTAATTATTATTTAATTAATAACTATAAATTATTTGTATAGTTTATCAAGTCTTGATTTAACTATGATAAGTGGTGTCTATCTAGAAAATGATCAGTTTCTTTGGAGGCTCACTGCCTCACTCTGCTAACCTAGTTCTAGTCCTTGATGCTTCTAGACTCTGTACAATCTCATCTAGGTGTTGAATGTTTTAAGCCTTTGAGACTTTCTGTTGAATATTCTCAGCCTATCTTATACTTTCTGAACTCTGACAGGCTCAGCTCATCTTTTCTTCTTCAAACTCTGCCCAAGATGATTGATTTAATATGACTTCTCTGAGATTCTGACTGCATTTTCCTCTTACTAACTTTATTTTTTATTTTATTTATTTATTTATCTATTTATTTATTGTTGTGTTGTTGTTGTTGTTTTCTAGACAGGGTATCTCGGTATAGCTCTTGCTGTCCTGGAACTCATTCTGTAAACCAGTCTGGCCTCGAACTCAGAAATGCCCCTGTTCTGCCTCCCAAGTGCTGGGATTAAAGGCATGCGCCACCACTGCCCGGCCCATACTAACTTTAAAAATATGTTTTATTCTCATTTTCCTTCTTATTCTCTGGCTCATTTTGTTTTCACATGTGTCTAGCTTGTTCACTCTCTGCAACCTGTCTCTGTAAAATTGCTTCAATAGAAGTGGTTTCTCTTTCTGTCTGTACTGCCCCTCAAGTAGCTTCCCTTTCTTCTGTTCATGATGGATGGATATCTTATTAAGATTTATCACTTTGTCTGCCACTGAATTAGATATTACTTTCAAATATGGGTGCTTCATTCTACAACAATCTAACTTTATCTTCACTGATTGGTATTAAAGGTTCTACTAGGGGTGTGTCCATATTCCATCCTACAGATTAAAATATGTGTTAAGTGCTGAGCCACACCACATCTAGAATTTTTTATTTTTATAAAAAAGGCAATATCAGGTATCATTGTCTGATCACCTCTCCTGAAATATTTCTTGTTTAGTTTTGGCGCAATGGCATATTTGGTGGTGAGAGTGAGACATGACTTTAGTGCCAAGGAAGTACTTGAACTAAAAAAAAAAAAAAAAAAAGCAGACAGGAACAGATCTGATGCAACTGACAGCAGAGTCTTTCATACTACATAGCTTCAACAGGCCCATAACACCACAGTCGTGCAGGAAAGTTTTGGTAGTTGTGAAGTCCCGAATACAGTGTGAGGTGTGTGTGAGTGTGTGTGTGTGTGTGTGTGTGTGTGTGTGTGTTTGAGAGAGAGAGAGAGAGAGAGAGAGAGAGAGAGAGAGAGAGAGAGAGAGGCTGGCATTGCAGATATTCCACTGTGAATTGTATTCTTGGAGCTGCATCCTTTCCCTCTGTATTGCTATGGTGAAATGAGTTATATTGTAGTAGAGAGATTGTAGTTTGTTCTAACCTCATGGATATTCTGAGGTCTCTGAGGCAGTGTGAGTCAGTTCCAGTGTTGAGAGTACAGCAGATTCTTCACTGTGTTGTCTGAGTCAAACAGATGTCCATGACCAATTTGAGTCAATACAAATAAAGCGATTTTGAGACTTTTTCCTATACATGTCCCTTGTCTGTTCATTAGTAACATTCTTCTTGTATGACCTTTCAATGGTTTGTATCTACAGAATTGTGAAACTAATGTGTTTGATGCAATTTTTTCCCCTACGAATAGAATTCTCAGAAATTATGAGGATTGCTATCCAGGATAACCCCAAATATCTATGGGAAGAACAAGATGGTAGATTCAAGAGTAAAAGTGAAAGATTTAATACAGCAAATGAAAGAGTGTTCCTGCTACTTTTCCATTTTAATTTAATTTTCAAAAATTCTCTCCTGTATCCCAGATGGGCCTTGAGCTCCTCCTTCACATTCTTCCACTCACTGAGTGCTGTACTACCATACACAGCATGCACAGCACATGTTTATGGGGCCATAATCTTCTGGGATCATCTTGTATAAAAGGGACACTTGTGGATGACAAATGTCTCTCTCCTTCTCTACAGCCTTTACTGTGTGAAAACCTGAGTTGTCACTATTCATTTGAGATGTATGTACTTATTTTGGTAACAAGCTGACTTCTGCACTCCTTTTGTAGTCATCACCAGTAGCAATAAAAACATTTTAATTCATACTTGTTTGTCCTTATTGGTATGTTCATGAAATGTAGACTAGAGGTATTTGCTTCCACATCACTGTTATCTGATGTTCAGGAAACATTTGTTTATAGGAGCTATTCAATAGGTACGCCCTAGACGGAAGTGACAGCTGGGATAGGATCACATGAGTCAGAGTTTTCTTGAGGTTGACCTCTGCTAGATATCAGAATTTGATATTATCTTCACTATATTCATATTCAGAGGCTGTATATCCTTCTCAGGTAGAAGGGAATGAAATCACATAACCTTTTCTGCAAGTATCTGAGAGTTTTGCCTTCAGCTACTCCTTTTGTATCCTCTCTCCACGGTACCAGTGGAGACCAGAAAAAGGCACTGCATTACCTGGCACTGGTGATATAGAATGCTGTAACCAAGCTATGAATGCTGGTATGGGGTACAGGAGTCTTTGAAAGAGTACCCATGCTCTTTAGTGATAAGCCATTACTCAGCACCATCTTTATCTCTGTAATTCATTTGAGTCAGTGTATGACTATGTAGTCCAGACTTCTCTGCAATGTGCTATGATGAACAGGCTGCATTAGAAGTCATAGTAATCTACTGACTCTGCTTCAGTTTTGCTGAGTTTAAGGGCATTTGTTACAATGCCTGAATAATATTTTTTCCCTACCATCAAAGTACTTTTATATGTCACCTATGGCAGGTCAGGTCACATAGAAAAAATGTTTCTTAGGAAGCAAAGTCGATTTTATGGGCATGCCAGTAATGTCTTTTGCTTTGCAGTGTCTATTTACTTATAGAGGAGGGTCACTAATCAGGTTCATCATGCTAAGCACTCACCTGGTACTTCCTGACTTTCTTTACTACCAAGTTGCTTACAGACTATGGTGTGACTCACAGAGTAACCACAGAGATGAGAAAGTTGTCCATGGAAGGCTTCTCCTCCTGCTGCATCATCTACTTTATCCCCCAAGGTCTAACTAGCATGGCCATGGGACCCTGAATCCTAAATTCTGATGTTCTGCTTCAGCAGTTTACAGTAATGCATCCTGATACCCCACCCATGTGTTCTTTTCTTTAAAATTATTTATACAGAAAAGTCTGTTATAGAATGACCCAGCTGAGGCTAGTCTTAAACATTTCATCCTCAAGCAATGAACTCTTTTTGAGTTTGGCTAGGAGTGGATTCCTCATATCCAACAGTGAAACTATTTTTTTTAAAGATCTGGCTAATTTCTGTCTTTGAGGCAGTCAGCATGCAAGAGGCACCCCAATGCCTCTGGCTAATTTGACATCTGAAGTGTGATAACAACCATCCTTCCAAGCCTCATTATGATAGGCTTCAGCAGCATACTCCTCTAATTTCTGCAATTGAGGAGAAGAGATGGGAGAATCAGTTAGTTTTGTTCCACAGATTGGTCACATCTAGACTGGGACACAAGAGAGTCTACAGCAACAACAAACATCCTCAGTGGAGCCAATGGAGAACCTTGTAGTCCCATAATTAAGAACTCTAACTCACCTGCTGGTGTTTGAACTCTCTTTCAAGCTGGTGCTTAGTCTGGAGTATTGTGAACTAGCTGGGAGGCTGTTTCTTAGGAAATTAAGCATGAGAGATATGGTGGGACACAGCTGGGATGCCAGCACTCCTGTAGTAGTTCATACAGAATATTCTATGCTCTATTCTGAATACTCCATCACAGGTGCACAGCCTTTCTGCTGGTCCTGGGTAAGCTGTTTGTATAGTCCAGACCTTCTTGGTTGAGTAACTCCTTCATAGATAAAGAGGACATTTTAGTCTAGATACTCTCTGATGTCCTGAAATTTTATTGATACAGCTTGGCAGTAGATAGCTATTGGAGTATATGTGAGACCATGGGTCAGTCAAGCTAAATTTGAAACAAACAAACTAACAAATCTCAAAATACAAGAAAACTAACCTGAATATTTGTTTGAGTCAGGGACTCACTAAGTATACCATGAATGCCTATATCTCTCTTTTGTGTAAAAGAATAATGAAGGGACATCCAACATATTAGGCTTCAATTGAAATAATGCCTATCATTTATGGCAGCTGAGTTTCTCCTCCCTGTGAAATGGAAATTTCCTTATTCACTCCTGAAGGATTCTTTCCTTAAACAGACACAAAAGACAGGATATTCTGCTAAAGTAAGCAGGATAATATACAGGTGACGAAAGCTTCTATGCTAACAACACATATGTATTGTTATGCATACTTCAGCTTCATTTGTCTGGATTCCATAGAGAGAAATGCATTGAAAAAATTCTTGTGGTATACAGTAGTTTCTTTCATTTTCTGCGGATTTGGGCATCTTGACCGTGATGTCAACTACGACAGGTAAATGTGGTGAAGCAAGACCCATGAAAGACACATGATGTTTGGAAAGAGTACAGAAAGGATTCCAGAGACAGTGATGGAGGCTGATTTGGCTTGTTTATAGATGTATCTATGCAATGCTTGTGAGTCTCAAGCAGTTGCTGATCTTTTCTTCCCTGGTGGAGGCAGAGCAAATAAATACTTCATGTGTTCCTCTTGGTCCTTCTTGCTGATTTCAGCATAGGCTGAGGCTTGGCTGTTTCTTCTAGGTAGTGTCACCACTGCTGTTTCATGTTCGCTAACCAGACTGAAATGAACAGGACTGTTGGTGTATCTATGAAGTATTTGTCAGTGGATTGAGCTGCCAATTCTGACCTATGAACAGAGACTTGAGTGGTTCCAAAAAACTTTTCTAAACATGTCCACTTCCCTTCCTATCCTTTCTTTCCCACTACTTCTGGTGGGTGGTGGCCTAAAAGGGATGATAAAGTGTTTAACAACCATCATTAAAAATCAGTGTTTGAAAAAATTAAAGTTCAATAACTGTCATTCCAGCCAGAATTGCTTCCAGCTAAAGGTTTTCCAGACAATCCTAATGATACTGTCTAATACAAAACATGACAAACACACTCAGATTCTCTCTCTCTCTCTCTCTCTCTCTCTCTCTCTCTCTCCCCTCTCTCCATCTCTCTCCATATCTCTGTCTCTCTCTCACAGAGAGGTTGGAAAACAAAAAACATCACAGAGCTCAGAGTTTGAAGACAAGTATCCTGGCTGAACTGGACTGTAACCATAATATCAGATTATATATATTCCAATGTGAGGATGTGAATCACTCTAACTAGGACAAAATAAGATTAAATGGGTGGAGACTTCCTCATCCTATCAGGTGGCAGCTTGGGCCTGAGAGGTGTGGCTACAAAGGGGAGGTGTGAGTGGGAAGGAGTATATAAGGCATCCAGCAGCTGCAAAAGCCACTCTGAGCCTTGGAGTCTGGAGTGACTGCCTGACCTTGCTGAGATTGGAGCTTCTGAGAGCAGCATCCTCATCAGGCAAGTCATTGATGGCCATCAGGACACCCCAATTAACCTGGCTTGACAGTATCTGATTCATCTTAATGGTTTCTTTTGCATTTGTTTGTTTCCTTGCATGCTTCTTGCTTTCTTTGAGTGGTTCATTTGAAGCAGCCAACGTCATTCAGCCCAGGATAGCCAAAAGTCATTATGTAGCCAAGTGTCCTGAAGCACTAAACACTCAGCCTCTCCCACCTCAGACCTGAGGCCGCTCTGTCCTGCTTGTTCATAGAGGGCTAAGGAGGCAATATTCTAAGATTCAGGCACAACGGACAAACACCATATATCCTGACCTACTCTCATCTACGTTGTACAAATTTTAATCCAAATCGAATACAGATCTATAATATGGCGAGTAAGAACATTCTACAGCGAGCACATGGCTGTGGGATCCAGGGGAGCATCAGACTTACAATCTGACGACGTTTTTCTTGTTTGTTTGTTGGATTGATTGGTTTAATCTTATTTAGTTAAGACTAGATCCTGCTCAGTACCCCCTCCCATTCATCCCCTCTCTCAACAATTCCTCCACTCCCCTCCCCTTATGCTCTGAGTGGGTGGGCCCTTATTAGGTATCCCCTGACTCTGACACATCAAGTCTATGAGATCAGGCACTTCTTCCCCCACTGTGTTCCATCAAGGCAGACCATCTAGAAGAATATATCCCACACCGAGGCAACAGCCTTTGGGATAGATCCCTTCTCCATTTGTTTGGGACATATGTGAAACCAAGCTGCACTAATGCTGCATAGGTTGGAGGAGCCCTAGGTCCTATCCCTGTATTTTCTTTGTTTGGTGGTTCAGTCTCTGAAAGACCCAAATGTTTCTGTTATTTGACTGTTCATGTCTTCTTATGGAATTCCTATTCCCTGAATTAGCTATTGTGTTGGACCTCTCAAGAATTAGGCATTCTAGACTCTTGTCTGTAAGCAAAACAGAGTAACATTAATTTCAGAGATTGGTGATTGTGCATGGGAATGGTATCATGTTGGGCTAATTATTTAGCTATTCACTCAGTCTCTCTTCAATCCACAATCCTGCATTTCTTGTACATAGGAGAAATTTTGAGTCAAAACTTTTGTAGGAGGTTTAGGTCCCTTATGCTCCACTGGGCGTTGTGCCAGGCTAAAGGAGGTGGCCCCTTCAGGTTCAATATACCCAATGGTGGGATTAACAGCTAAGGCTAAACACAATGATTATTGAGCAATTGCCTTATCTCAGTTCTCTGTCTAATCCTGGAGATACTACCAACCATCTATCCCTGTCAGCTTCAGATTTCCATTCATTCTCTTGGGCATCTTGACATCTCTACTGTCTCTGCCTAGACTTGATTTTAACCCTAAGCAATAATAACTCCTTATCTCCTCTCCCCAAACATTTCCTCCTTTCATCTGCCTCTTATGATTATTTTATCCTCCTTCTAAGTTTGAGTCAAGCATCCTCACTTGTTCCTTCCTTCTTGTTTAGCTTCTCTCTGCCTGTAGACAAAATACCTTGGGTATCCTGTTTATTGACACTAATATCCACTTATTAGTGAGTATATACCATGCATGTCCTTTTTGGACTGGGTTACCTCATTCATCATGATATTCTCAAATTCCATTCATTTGTCTGCAAAATGGATGGTTACTTTGGTTTTAATAGTGGAAAAATATTCCATTGTGTAGATGCACAACATTGTTTATATCATTCCTATGTTGGAAACTTCTTGAGGGTTTCCTACTTCTGTCTGTTATCAGAAAGATGCTATAATCATAGTTGAAAAAGCCACTTTGTCCTATGGGTACAGTCTATTGAAATCACAAGAAAATGTAAGTACCACTCTGCTCAGGGCAGCATAACCTGCCCCAGTGGACTCAGCAAGTGGGGAGGATGAGTGGCTTACCTGTATATTTCAGTATCCTAGGTCTGATTAACATGGGAGGATATGTGTGTAGATAATGGAAGCTACCCTTAGATAGTAGACTGCTCAAGGTAGCTTGACATGTCTTAGGGGACTCAGTATGCAGGGAACATGTGAGAGAGAATCAATGCTTACCTGTATGGTTTGTGATCCATAGGTCTGATAAAGGTGGCAAAGAGTTCCATATCCACAGTAAATGGAGGGTGTTTAGGATGATTGGCATTCCTGAGAGGACTCAGTGATCAGGGAAGATGGTGGGAAAGGGAATGTTACCTGTATGTTTTCCTGGTCTGATGAATGTGAGAGAAAAGGTGTTGGGAAGAATGAAGAAACCCTTCACTAGCAAGCTGCTCAGGGCCTCAATGCTTTCAATTTCATAAGGTGAGGTTAGTGAAGAGCATGGCTCTTGCTTCTAAAGCATATGGAAGTAAAATTTGTATCAATTTCATAAAATATATTAATGTATTTATACAGTCAAAGCATAATCATTTCCTACAGATGTGTCAGATTATGGTGTGAGTCTCCTGATACAGAGTAGAGTAGGACTCAAGGGAACATTGAATCAGATTGGGCAGAGTAACAGGGAAGATCTGTTGAAATGGGTGCTTATGTATTACCAGGAGCACTTTGAATCAACTGTGGCAATGAGAAAGACAGATATCGTGTAATTCACATTACAAGGTTTCCAATGTCACCAGACTAGTTGTTGGAACCATGCCTGGTTTATGTAATTAGTGGGGTGGGTGTGTGTAAGGAATCTTGATAAAAAAGTTTTGGATGAAGTATTGTTTTCCTTTGGATATTTCCATAGAATCTGCATACCTGAAAGCCATGAACTTCACGGCACCACAAACACTTGAGCAGCTGGTAAGAAGCCTGCTGAAAGATGAAGGCTTGACCATCTCTGCTCTGCAGTACCTGCCCATGCAACTCTTCCCACCACTCTGCAAAGATGCATTCACTAGCAAAAATTCTAAAATCCTGAGGCATATGGTGGCAGCATGGCCCTTCCCATGCCTTCCTGTGGGAGCTCTCATGAAGACTCCTGACCTGCAAACCTTGAACACTGTGCTAGATGGCCTTGATTTGCTGATGGAACAAAAGGATCGACCCAGGTATGTGAGTCCAATGTAGTGTGGAGGAATGTGTGTGGCCAAGAGGAAGTGAATACTGTATTCACAATGGGTCCAAGGTGAATCAGAGGCTTCTGATTGTAGGGGTCAATATCTTATAGAATGGAACCAAAGAAATAGAACAGTGGTGTGTGTAGGACAGATGAGAACAGAAATATTCAATATGCAATGGGTCTGTCCCTGCCTCTTCCACAGCTACTAGATATGGAAGATGTGTATGTGTGTCCAATGAATAGAATGAATGGAAGTTGAACTATGCACATGCACATTATGGGTCATGCACATTACACATTGTGTTTCTTGTCATCTGAATGTCCTCTGTTTACCTACAGGAGGGGGAAACTAAAAGTACTTGATTTACAAGATGCCCACCACAACTTCTGGGATATTTGGGCTGGATTCCATCATGGAGTCTGCTCTCCAGCTGGCATTGCCAAGAAACAACGAGTGGTAAATCATCCCATTGTAGGGGAGAAACAGGCCCTGACTGTATTGATGAAACTTTCCCTCATATCCCGGTATCCCTCCAAATACCTAAAATATATTTATCTGTGGGTGAAACAGAGAAAAGATGTGATACATGTGATCTGTGAGAAGTTGGAGTTTGGGGTCATTCTTGCTTATGACCCTCTGGCTGTGTTGCAGGTTCTTGATCCAGGCTCAATCCAAGAATTTGAAATAAACACCTGCTGGGACATGTGTAGCCTTACATTGCTAGCCCCTGGCCTAAGCCAGATGAAATCTTCTCGAACTCCTTTTCAAGGAATTCTGCATACCTTTCAATAGGCCTTGGAACCAAGCGATGCGAGTCTGGTGTGTTGCTGAGATCTTTCCCCAATTCTCCAAACTCCATAAACTCTAGTATCTATCTTTGAATGATGTCTGCTTCCTTGATGGATGTCTGGACCAAGTGCTCAGGTAAGAAAGGACAGAAAGCTTTATCCATGAGTGAGCAAGGTATTTTATTGTCCTTGTTTTGATATACATTAAACATCAGTGTATATAGTGTCATTCCAGCCAGTGTTAGATTTATATTGATGTAAGCTTCAAATAATTCATATAGTATTGTATGCTGCTGATGCATCCTGACTTGTCACCAGTAAAGCCATACTGTCCTGTATGCATCCATAGTTTAAAAAAGTAGTCATGAGAAACCAAGATGACAGGAAAAGGGATCTATAAAATGTTTCTGATGTATAAATGTAATGTAAATGTTTGTGATATTTCAGCACAGGTTCTCACATGTCAACTCTGTCCCCAGAACTGTATGAACAGTTTCCATCTACCTCTGGGTCAAAGGAAATTTGAGCCCAGGAAGGGGCTGAGTAGATGGAAAGTGAGGGACAGATTGTGTTCAAAGGGCAGCATTATGAACAAAACAGAGGCTGTGTGTAGAAGTTGGAGCACATTGAGATAAACGTTGGCAGTGCTGGGGATGATTCTGATTGGTTCCCACTTAATGCTTCTGGGTTCTCCTGTTTACATCATCCATTCCCATAAAAATTTGGGCTTACCAGTTCAAACGGAACTGTAGAGCTGAGGCAATAGCAGGCACAGTGATAGTTTATGATCTACCTAGAGGAACATGACAGGATTTGGTAGCTCTTCATCAGGGAACATTGACCTTAATAATGGTCTGAGAATGACCTTGGGGTAAGTCACAGTCTTTTATCTGCCACTATTGAACTTGGGGTGGGTAAAGGCCTTTATCTCAATATCTTTCTCTCTAGGTGCTTAGAGAGTCCATTAGAGACCCTTGCTATCACTTGCTGCATAATGTCACAATCAGATATCAAGTATCTCTCCCAGGGTCCCAGCATCTATCAGCTCAAACACCTGTACCTGAGTGGTGTCAGCTCTATGGATTCAAGTCATCTATTTCTAGGAAGCCTGCTAGAAAGACTGACAGCTACTCTGCAGACATTAAAATTGAAGGGCTGTATGATCATAGACTTCCAAATCAGTGCCCTCTTGCCTGAGCTGAGCCAGTGTTCCCAGCTCACTGAAGTCAATTTTATGAAGAACTTCTTGTCCATGGGCATCTTGAAGAAGCTGCTGCAGCATACTGCTATCCTCACACAGATGACCCTGGAGAAGTACCCTGCACCTGATGATGTCTATGATGACATTGGTGATGTTATTCCAGACAGATTTGTACAGCATTTTTCTGAGCTTATGAAAAAAAGGCAGCCAAAGCAGGTCTACTTTGTTAGTAAGAAATGTTTAGATTGTTAGAAATTCTTTATCTATAATTTAGAGGCCAAGGTATGTTCTTGATGGGAATATATAAGGTGAGGTCATTGCTGGGCTCTGCTAAATGGAAGGCAGTACTCAAGTGACTGATTAGAGGCATAGACTATGTGTAATCAAGCATTTTACGATGTTCTTTGGAAAGTTAATTATTTCAATTTATTTTAATTCCACTCAAATACTTCTGATATGAGGTAGTTGTGTTGACTTGCAGAACGACAAGCTTATTTTCAGCCTAACATCTACAATATTTGACCATCCTTGAACAGCAACCATATTTAAAAATTGAAGAGCCTGCCTCCCAACACTTACAGAGTATGAGGGACTATAGAAGAAGGGAAGGGGTAAAGAGAGAGGACATTGTAAAGAGCATAATGGACTGGAGCAGGAGGGTTCTGTGTTATTTTAACTTTGGATGGCATCCAACTTTTGGCTCTCCCCTTACATATTATTCTGCACTATATGGTCACATTTTTATTTTTAATTATCTGTCTGTCTGAACCTAGGAGTATTTTTGTATTAGACTGCTGTCACTATTAAGCTGTGTTTCCTGGGCAGGTCCTACACCCTGATATTATCTTCTCCCAACACCGTTAGCCTTATAATTTCTCATTTGTTCCAATAAAGCAGTTTTGAATAAGAACATGTTCAGTTTTTTCTTTTACTGAATTTGTTTTCCGACAACATCATACTTGTGGATTGCACTTACCCTGGCACTATAATCTTGTGTCCCCTTGTCTCTTCCCCTTCTTTCTCCTATATCTTTCAGAGTAAATAATGACCTAACATGTTTTTTTTTCCCTTAAGAGACTTTATGATCTTATGGATCATAAGATCCTATCCATGATTGTTTTGGAGACTTGGTTCAGAGGTTAAGAATGATTGATACTCATCCTGAGTAGCAGTGTTTGATTTCCAGTACCTACATCCACCTGTATCTTCGAATCCCTGTTTCTAACATTTTTCTCTAGTCTCTAGGAACACTTGAGTCTCCTGCACACACTGAAACACAAAAACTCACATACCTAATTAGAAAGAAATTAAAATAAATATTTAAATATGAAAATCAATACATCAAAACAAACATTAAATTTCTCCTTACAGTTGTAAACCCATTGGGATCATCAACACAAAATAAAAAAATAATATAAAGGTAGCTTACAGGTGATGTACATGTATAATCTTCAGTTTAGAGGATGAGGCTGGTAAATTATGTGTGTTTGTGGTTGAATGCTATGATTCCATCTCAGTGATGAATATGTGTTCTGGATGAGGAATTGATCGATTCTAGCCATGTCCTACATGAGGAAGGATGACTTTTATTGCTTTTAGGATACAGGATAATATTTTTTACTCTTGAGAAATGGCATCACAAACTCAGAAACTTTTTCCAGTCCCTGCCCTCTTGAATGCCTCAGGAGACAAAAGTTCCAAGGCCATGTTTTCTTCCTGATCCGTCTCCCTCTCTTTCTTTGTCTTTATCTCTCTCTCTCTCTCTCTCTCTCTCTCTCTCTCTCTCTCTCTCTGTGTGTGTTTGTGTGAGTGTGTGAGTTTGTGTGTGTGCAGTTCTGTAGCTCTGGGTGTCTGGAACTCATTGTGGTGGCAAGACAAGTCTCCAAGACATAAGATTCACATGCAATCTGAATGTGGGGATTGAAAGTGTATACTACCAGACTTTGCAGAATAGCTATTGCCTGGATCAATGAAAGCAATTTTAAGAACTATGAAACAGGAACCTAAAGTAAGAATAGGAAAAAGTCACAAAAGAGAAAACCAAACTGTTGTCTTGGGTACTAAATGAGTGCAGACTATATGCTTGAGGCTTCTCTCCATTTCGAGACATCACTGGGTTTAGAAACAATCATGCTGGAAATTAACTATTTTTTCTTCCTAGTTGGAGGAGTTATACTCAAGGACCCAGGTATACCACTTCTGAGCACATTCCTAAAAGATTCTTCACTATGCCACAAGGACATTTCCTCAACAATGTTCATAGCAGGTTCTAATAGGAAGTGGAAGCAATCCAGATGTCCCTCAACTGAAAAATGTGGTATACCTACAGAATGGACTGCTTTTCAGCAATTCAGACCAAGGATCTCAGAAAGTTTGCAAGGAAATGGGTTCAAGTAGAAAATATGAGATTGAGTCAGGTAATTCAGACACTCAAAGATATGTATGCTCTGTACATGTATGATAAGGAGCTGCTTTGCGATGGCTCACCAAAGTTAAGTTGATTCTTGCATCACCATCAGGACTTGAGATAAGTCTCTGAAAGTAGGGTGCTGATTTCATAAAATTTACTCTTGACCTCCATGGTATAGCCATGGAATGATTACATGCACCAAACCCCAAAAATCAGAAAAAAGAACTTAGCTGTTGTTTAACTAAAACAATAATCTGTCTTCAGTTCCAGGGAATCTGTTGCTCTTTGCTAACTTCCATGTGTTTCATCTACCCACATAGTGCACAAATGTTAAATACAGGCAGGTAGACACTCATCTACTGCCAGAAGGAGCCCCAGTGTTGGGGTTTTTCTTTCTTGTTGGTTCTTCTTGAGTCAAGGAGGGGAAAGAACATTGGCACTAGGTAAGACTTTGACTTCCAAGAAATGGGGGTAAGACTTTATCTTACAAGATATTTAGGATTTCTGTATAATAATAAAAAGTTTGTTTATCGAAGTCCAAGTTACTATGCGAATGTATCTGATTAACTTATCTTAGTCTAAGGTAGTATGCTACCTTAACTGATCTGCCTTTTGTGATCCTCTGTGGCCAGAAACTACAAACTCTGGCAATTAGCACTTCATCCTAAAACAGCAGGAGATAAAGTAAAAGATTAATTGCTAGAGACTTTTGCCTTTTGTCCAAATGCCTCTTTCTTGTAGGGCTAGGGGGAAGTTTGGAGCAATAAACTTCTATTGAACTAGGAGAAGAGAATACACCTTGAAGAAGGAAAAACTTTTACATAAGCAAATATGCATAAACTTACATAAGTACATATACAGATTCATGCATGCACATATATACATTTCCATTTAAACCAATTGGGCCAAGTTTACAATGCATTCTCTCAATTACATATTCACATATACATGCATTCTCACAGTTACATATGTACACACACACATCCACACTTAAATATGCGTATGCAACAAAAGACTAATCACAGGTACAGATAGAACTCACTCATTCTGGATGAAAACTGGGCACCAAACTTTATTGCATAGAGAAAGAAAAGGATTCTAATCTTTTAATGCTAAATGATTTAAACCAACTTTTGTAAGACAAAAAGCTGTTTTCCGTTTAATAAGAGGAAACCTACTTTCTCCTTACCATGGGATCTGTTCTGTCCCATGGTACGGAGAGGCATGCCTCCTCGTTCTGCTCTCTGCAGCTTCTTGCCCACCCCTTTTCCTCTGCATTCTGCACATTGCTCTCTTAGTTCTTTATGTTACCTATAGTTTCTAAGTTATTCCACCCAGCACTCTTCTTCTAATCTTGCTCTCTACTCCAGGTGTATTGATAAAGCTCTTACTCTCAATGTCTTTTCTTTCAATGCTATGCCTATATGTCTAAGTTTTCTTGAGTTTAGTTTGATGTAAAATGTGTTCTGTCCAAAAACTTCTCACCTTATTTCCTCTCTCAGCTTGGTTCTCCTCTGCTCAGTTCTTGGCTCAGTTCCTCTCAGCTCAGTTCTTCTCAGCTCATTCCCTGACTCTTCTCTTTGTCCTAAGCACTTAAACATCTTTCAGAATACGTGATCACATGTTAAAAAGTTCATCACAAGTTCACACATAAAATCAAATAAATTGAAACAGAAGTTTACAACAGAGACCATTTGCATGTATATCTATTGGGAGTAATTATCTGACTAAAATCCATCACCTGTCTCAGGTCCACAGGTTCACAGCAGGTTTAAAATCATAACTAAATTATTAGTGAAGTTTTCTATAGATAAACACAGGCAAACTTTTATGTTCTGTCCTAGCACGTAAACTAAATCTTTAGTTTCCTTTTTATGACCATTGGTTAATTATTTTACAACCTCTTTGAATGTACTCTATGTATGAGAAAGTTTGGTTACTATCTAAGAGCAATTAACTGTTGACACTTGGGATACTGGCAGAGTTCTCAGTACAGTTTTGACTATCAGAAAAGGACCTATTAGCAGTCCTATTATAAAACAGCATAATAATCACAGATATAATTTTAGGAATTTTATAGGATCATCACTAAGGCTTATGTCATCTATATAACAGTACATCTGCATGGATCCGCAGAGATCTGCTCCAAAGGGTGTTCTATTACTTAGTGATTGATATATGTTTAATAACAATGGAAAAACATATTAATAGCAAGATTTTTTTTCCTAAAGTGAATCTCTTCCAGCCTTGCTTATTTAGGGCTCACCTGTTGCAGATTATATAATAATCCGAAGCAGGCCATTTCAGCATGATCAACTGCTAGCTATTAGGTTCTCTGATTATGGCTCTTGACAATCCACAAATGGGAATAAGAACAGGAAAGAATGTTAGCACTTTTCAATTAAATCAGCATTCAGACATGGTTTCAAAAGCCAGCTCTGAGGAGGCAGACACAGGCAGATCTCTGAGTTCAGGACCATCCTGTTATATAAGTTCCAGAACAATAGATGTTACACATAGAGATCCTGCTTCAAAACAAAACAAAAATCAACAAAAAACCACCAACAACAACTACAACCACCACCACAACAGCAAAACCAACCATAACACATACAATAAGACACAAAGAAAAATGCAAAACTAAAACCACAAGAAAACTGAAGTTTACTTTTGACATGGTGGGTACCATTATGGGTCTTTCCTAAATATTTACAATTAACTTTGTTTGTATTCATGGAGTTTTCCCAATTCTCTTCCTGTGTCTGTTTCCTGCTCTTACACAATGTTGGGAGTTCATTTTGCATCATTAAGTGGCTTTCCCTCTTATGCACATCCAAACTTCCAATTTAGGAGATGGAATGGATAATTTTCTAGATACCACATACCAAAGTTAAATCAGAATCAAGTAAATGATCTAAATAGTCCCATAAGCCTAAAGGAAATAAAACAGTCAGGAAACGTCTAGAAACCAAAAGAGGCCCAGGGCCAGATCCTTTGGGTGCAAAATTCTATCAGACTTATGAAGAAGACATAATTCTAGCACTCTTCACACAATTCAACAAAATAAAAACAGAAGGAGCACTACCTTGTTGAGAACACACCTGGCACGGTAAAATGAAGCTATATGTGTATGTCTCCGGGGCTCTTCGGCTCTGTGTGGGACAGCAGACAAGTGGAACCTGATTGTGCATCTACCCTCACAGTCTGATGGGCAGGTTGGGGGGCTGTGGGAAGCCTCTGTGGGCCCTGCCCTTGGGTGTGGGAGGAGACCATTTCCTGGCCATTCCCGGGGAACATTTGCATGGGTTCTTTAGCCAGGGGTGCCCCTGTGCAGTCGCTGGGGTTCCTACTGCTGGGACAGGGTCTCAGTTTGCTTTGGGCTCCGGGCTAGCTGCTTAGGTTTGGGTGAATGGGTACCATCTAGGACCGATGGGATTCCCTTGGGGGCAAAGAGATTAGAAGCTGCGTGATAATCATGGGCCAGATCGCTCGCTTCCCATGATGGGTCCAGATGAAGAGACAGTCCATAATTCTAAAGCATTTGTTTTCATCATGTGGATAGTGGCATGGATGGAACTGTACCTCCCACCTCTATCAGAGTGGTGGGGCAGATATAGTAACTGGGAAGGGGCATGGCTAAGCCTCTAGGTGTTTCACTAACATGGGGATGTCTTGGGGCTGTGTGGCCATGCCTCTACCGGGGCATGAACTGTGACTGTGGATGGAGCCAAAAAGACTCCCAGGAGCTTTGGCATAACATTTCCAGTCCCTTCTGAATTACCTCGAGTGGTCTCCCAGAGTCTGCCTGACTGCCTGCCAGATCACTGCCCCACCCTACCTAATTCATTTTATGAAGCCACAGTTACACTGATACCTAAACCACAGCAAAGCCCAACAACGAAACAGAATTTCAGATCAATTTTCTTATGAATGTTGATGCAAAATTCCTCAAAAAAATTCTAGCAATCCAAATCCAAGCTCATATCAAAACAATCATACACAATGATCAAGTAGGGTTCATCCCAGGGATGCAGGGAATGGTTCGATGTACAAACATCCATCAATGTAATTGACTGTATAAAACCTCAAAGAGAAAATTTACATGATTATCTCAAGTGATGGTGAAAAATCTTGACAATATACAATATAGCTTAATGTTAAAAGTCTTGGAGAGATCATGAATTGAAGGCACATACCTGAACTAAATAAAGGCAATGTAGATCAAACCAACAGCCAATATCAAATTAAATGGAGAGCAACTTGAAACAATCTCACTAAAATCAAGGACCAGACCAGGGTGCCCAGTGTCTGAGTATTTATTCAGTACAGTATTGGAAGTTCTAGCTAGAGCAAATAGACAACAAAATGAAGTCAATGGGATACAAATTGGAAAGGAAGACTTCTAGGTATTACTATTTGGGGATGATGTGATAGTATACATAAGTAATCTCCCAAATTCTGCCAGAAAATTCCTACACTGACAAAAAACTTCAGCAATGTGGGTAAATATAAAATGAATTCAAACAAACCAGGAATCTTCCTCCATACACAACATACACAGGCTGAAAAAGAAATTAGGGAAACAACACCATTCACAATAGTCAAATAATATAAAATTCCTTGGTGAAACTCTAACTAAGCAAGGGAAAGATCTGTATAAAAATAATGTCAAGTCCCTGTAGAAGAAAATTGAAGATGATCTCAGAGGAGGGAAAGCTCTCCAATGCTCATGGAATTGTAGGATTAATGTAGTAAAATGGTTATATTACCAAAAGCAATCTACACATTCAGGGCAATCCCCATGAAAAATTCCAACTCATTTCTTCACAAATATAGAAAGGGCAGTTCTCAATTTAATATGGAATAAGAATAAAACCCAGGATTGCCAAATGAATTCTCAAGCATAAAGGAACTTCTTATGGGAATACTATTTCTGACCTCAAGCTCTGCTAAAGTGTAATAGTGAAAATAACCACATGGTATTGGTAATGAGACAGACTGTTCGATCAATGGAATGGAACTGAAGACCCAAAAATGAAACCCACATACCTATGGACACTTGATCCTTTACAAAGAATCCAAAACAATACAGTGGAGAAGAGAAAGGATCTTCAACAAATGGTGCTGCTCTAACTGGTAGTCAGCAAGTAGGAGAATGTAAATTTATCCATTTTTTATCTCTTTATACAAAGTTCGAGTCCATGTGGATGAAGGACCTCCACATAAAACCATATATATTGAATCTAACAAGACAGAATGTTGGAAATAGCCTTGAACACCTTGACACAGGGGAAAGTTCCCTGAACAGAACACCCATGGTTCAGTCTGTAAGAGCATCAATTGACAAATGGGACCTCATAAAACTGAAAAGTTTCTGTAAGGCAAAGGACATTATCAAGAACACAAAGAAGCAATCTATTCTTTACTAATCCTACATACAATAGAGGGCTTACATCCAAAATATACAAAGAATGCAAGAAGATAGACTCTAGAAAACCAAAATTTTCAATTAAAGAAGTAGTAAATAGCTAAACAGAGAATTCTCATCTTAGCAATCTGGAATAGCCAAGAAACACTTAAGGAAATCTGAAAGTTCTTAGTCATTAGAGAAATGCAGATCAAAATGATCCTGCAATTACACCTTATTCCAATCAGAAGGGCTAAGATCAAAAATTCAGGTGACTGCAGATTTTGGGGACTATATAGAGAAAAGGTACACTCCTTCATTGCTGGTGGCATTGTAAGCTGGGATTTCACAAGGAAACAGAATCAAGTAGAAAACATTATAATGAGTGAGGTAAACTAGACACTCAAAGGCTATGTACTTGCATGATAGGAGCTTATTTGTAATGGCTCAACAAGTAAAGTTGATAACTGCATCATCATCAGGACCTCAGTTAACACTCTGGAAAGGGTGTGCTGATTCCATCAAATTTACTCTTAACCAACATGGGAGTACCATGGACGAAATCCACAAATTAAGAAAGAAACTTAGTTTTTGTTTCACTAAAACAATAATTCCTCTTCAGTTCCTAGCTCTTTCCTAGCTTCCATGAGCCTTCATCCAACCACATAGTGCACAAATGATAAATACAGGCAGGTAGACACTCATCTACAAAAAGGAAACAAAAAGAAAGAATGTTAGTACTTTTCAATTAAATCTGCATTCAGACATGGTTTAACAGGCCAGCTCTGCGGAGGCAAAGGCAGACAGATCTCTGAGTTCAAGACTAGTCTGTTCTAGAACAATAGATGTAACACATAGAGATCCTGCTTCAAATGAAAACAAAAATCTAACAGAAAAAAACAAAAGAATAACAAGAACAGCAAAAACAAAAACCTAACAATAATACAAACAACAAAACACAAACAAATAAAAAAATACTAAAATAACAATAACAATTAAGTTTACATGTGACATGGTGGGTATCTTTAGGGATTTTTCCTAAATATTTCAAAACAAGATATATTAAATCTAATAGGATAGAAAGTTGGAAATAGCCTTGAACACATTGGCACAGAGGAATATTTCCTGAACAGAAAACCAATGGTTCGATCTCTAAGAGCCAACAGGACCTCATGAAACTGAAAAGCTTCTGTAATGCAAAGGATACTATCAATAGTAAAAAACAGCAACCTACAGATTGGGGAAAGATCTTTTCTAACCCTACATCAAATAGATGGCTTACATCCAAAATATACAAAGAAGTCAAGAAGTTAGTCTCTAGAAAACCAAATTACCCAATTAAAAATGTGGTAGAGAACTCTCATAGGAACAATCTAGAATAGTCTAAAAGCAATTAAGGAAATGGTCAAAGTTCTTAGTCATTAGAGAAATGCAAATCAAAATAACCCTGAGATTCCACCTTATACCAATGAGAATGGCTAAGATCAAAAATTCAAGTAGCAACAGATGATGGGGATTTTTTTTTCTAAAAAGGTATACTCCTCCATTGCTGGTGGGATTGTAAGCTGGTACAAACTCTTTGGAAATGAGTCTGGTGGTTCTCTGAAAATTGGAAATAATTCTACCTGAGTACCCAGCTATACTCCTTCTGGACATATACCCAAAGATGCTCCACCATACAACATGGGCACATTCTGCTCTATGTTCATAGTAGCCTCATTTATAACAGCCCGAATCCACCCAGATGTTCCCCAATAAAAGAATGGAAAACAGAAACCTGTGGTACATTTACAGACTTGACTTATACCAGAGACAGACTCAGTATGATCATGTGGGTGCTATTGCTGTTTCCTGTGTACCCTGTGGGCCTATGGGCAGCTCTGGGTTTCTGCCTGTCACTGAATAACTAGAGTTGACAACTGAGCACTGGCGCAGTCACACATTGATGGTGACACTCATCAGTCTATAATTATGTGATTTGAGAAAACAACCTCTAACAGGATACACTGGAAGCTACCTGCCATCCTATGTTCACTCTGGCCCTGAGCATAGGTCAACATTACCACTATGATGCAAACTAAGCCAAGGGTGCTGTCTTGAGTTTAAGTACTCCTTCTGCCCCTTCAAGTCTTCCTAGAGCTAGTACCAGGTATAGGAACAATCAGAGACAGTCTTTTATTTCCTTTAATATATAACTTCCTGTCTTAGATTTTAAACTCTTCTAATTATCTCTTTGGTAAATGGAAAGGCTTTTGTTTCATCATGATTTGGGTTTATTTGTTTTTATTAAGTGATTTAAGTGTTTGATATTTTTGACCAACTTTCCCAAAGTTAAATGCTTCATCTAATCCATTTTACCTTGAACTGAGAGTCTCAGACATTCTCAAAAAATAAAAGAGTAATATTAATATTACATATTACGGAAAGAGTGCTAAAAGCCATATGTATTGGCATACAGCCATAGTCCTAAGACGTGTGAGGCAGAGGCAAACATATAGGAAGTTCAAAGTCATGCTCACTTACCCAGAGAGTACTAGGACAGTCTGGGCTATCTGAGGTAATGATACACATTGCCTGGAGATAGAGTATTTGCTCAGCATGCCTGACACCTTCTTCAATCCTCAGCACTAAAGAAAAAAGTCAGCAGCACTTAGCATCTAATCCCATTATTTAGGGTACTGATTTTCTAATTGTGAAGGGCAACACTTTTGTGATAGCAGTCACAAGTCCTTCATAACAGATATTTATGTTACAATTCATAACAGTATCAAAACTACAGTTATAAAAAATAGTTTTATATTTGGAGGTCTGTTGAACTGTCTTAAAGGGTTCCAGCTTTAGGAATGGGGAGGTGAAAGTGGAGTTGGTGACCTGGACCAGAATCAATGTCATCCTTGGTCAGCTAGCAAGTATGAAGATCGACTGTGATACAGGACAGACTGTCTTTGGATGGATGAGTGAGTGGGGTAATGAAAAGAAAATTGCGAGTGGGCAGATGAATTTTGTCAAATTCTGTTCTTAGACTAGCTTAGATAACATTTCACTAATTTTTGTTGATATGGTTAAATATGGAAATGGATTTCTTTCGTTTGTGCTTTTGTTTTGATTTATTTTATTTTTCAAGTGTGTGTGTGTGTGTGTGTGTGTGTGTGTGTGTGTGTGTGTGTGTGTTTAGCCCTGGCTGTCCTGGAAAAAGCTCTTGTAGACCAAGCTGGCTTGGAATGCATAGAGGTCCAATTGCCCCTGCCTCCAGAATGCTGGCCTTAAAGGCCTACACCTGATAACCAGAATAAAATCTCAGGAACCCACGTAACAGTGGAAGGTACAAGATGTGCTTTACAATGATGTGCTTAACTGACAACCAGACATCACACACAGCACACGGAATGTATAAATTAGTTGGTTGTGTTTTGAGATAGGCCTTCACTATTTAGGCAAGCTTGGAATTTTCTATATAAACAAGGCTTGCCTTAAACTTACAGATACACCTGCCTCTGGTGTGCTGGAATGGGGATTCCTATGCCACTATACCATGCTGGAAAAGTATTTAAAAAATTAAAGAAAGAAAGACTGAATGTTTGAAACTGCAATAACTGAATCAGATGTTAAAGATAACTACTGTATTTGCACTTTCAGGTTTAGAAACTGTAGCACTACACTTTGAGATAACAGAAAAATAGGAACAGCAGTTCTGTTCCAGGTGTGAGTGAAAATGTCAGCAAAGCCGAACTGTGAGGCTGGAAGACAAGCAAGCACTTACAGACCCACCAACAGACATTCTCTACCCAGTACCAACAGCAAATGAAAGTCTGCATATCACAGAGTCCTGTCTGAAACAAATCAAAATGCCATACAAGTGACACTGGCTACAAGGTGGTTTTCAGTGGAGTGACATCATGTACACGGCTATCTTCATAGACCTGTTTCTCTGTGAAATATTTTTAACCTTTTGATGTCAAAGTATAAGTGTGAAAGGTTTGGGATCTTGTTATTATTTATATTTATTTCTTTTTGTGTGTGTGTAAGTGTTTAGCCTGTGTGTATGTATGTGTGTGTTTTCTCTGCCTGTTTATAGAAGAAAGAGTCAGTTAACTTGGACATGGAGTTAGGAAAGCCTGTGATCAGCCGTGTGAGTGGTAGCAGCTGAATCTGGGTCCTCTTGGAAGAGCAGCAAGTGCTCCTAACCACTAAGTCATTTCTCAGCCCTATTTCTATTTAATGAAATTGGTTGCATTTTTGAATTTGTTAGTGTGTGTGTGTGTGTGTGTGTGTGTGTGTGTGTGTGTGTTTGTGTGAGTTTTTATTTTTACCATGGGAATAGTCCTACTTCAGTAATCAGGTTTGGGATAAAGGTTCTTTATCTGCTAAGCCTTCTTGGCTCTGGTTTTGAGACATGTCCCATATAACCCATGCTGGCCTCTCACTATGTAGCTCAGGCTTTCCTCAAACTTCTATACCTCTAGCTTTTATATCCCATGTTTTGGGAGTACAGGCCAGTGCCACCATGCCTGGTGCTTTTTGGTTTAGGTTTGCCTTGGTTTGCTTTTTATTTTCAGTCTAGGTAAACAGACTAAATCCTTTGTTCTCTCTCTTTTTTTTCCCTAAGGCTGAAGACAGTGTTCACTCATTGGTAGGTGTCAGTGTTTGTGGCCTGAATTCCCAAATGTTTTGAAATTCTCTTGAATTCTTCCCTTGAATTTCACTGTTTCTCTTTTAACTACTAAATAAAGGAAAAACAAAACAAACCTCCTGAAAAGGATTGCTAGGTGGAGATTCAAATGTCTTATGAGCTTAGCAGCTGTTTGCATTCAGAGTTCCAGCTGTGAAGTTAAGACTTAAGCAGTAATGTGTTAAAGCTTCAACAGAGCTAGAGAACACTCTGCCTGGGAACATGAAGTCACACTGCCTGGCATGCATAGAAAGCTCTCTGTCACATCTGGTCAGTCACTCACCTCCACTGAGACCCTTCTGTTTTCTTTCCCCAAAAGAGTCTCTTTGTGGTGACACCAAGAATCCTACTCCACTGAGGTTGGAGGGTCAGCTTACTTCTTGAGCATAGGACTTCTAAGCTACTCTGAGTAATATAGCTGGGCTGGAAGAGGTGCTGGAACATCTCAGCACTGTCTACAGCCAATTTCTTGTAGCCAAGTATGTATGCACTTGATATGTTATGATCTTGATTCAGAATCTTAGGTGAACAAAATGTTTTCCTGGTTTTGTGAGAAACTTGTTATATATCCCAGGCTGACCTGAAACTCACACTGGGTGTTTTGCCTGCACTCTGTATCTCATGAATGGCTGGAGCCTTTGAAGCCTAGAAGAGTCCTAGAATTGGAGCTGTACACCATCATGTGCCTTCTGAGAATTGTTTGTGCCAGGCAGAAACTGTGAGCCCCAAAAGACCACCGAGGAGCCACCTGTGATGTAATAATACCATTAGTGTCTCTTTATTAACAGTTAGAGCTTGGGAACACATCCATATGACCCTGACACAGAGTGAAAGGAAGGGAAGGTGAAACAGCCTTGAACCCTGAGCTGGACAAGTTTTTTAGGAAAATAGGAGCAATTGAGTGGGGTGAGAGATGAGGTGTACAGTCTGCCAAACATCTAATAGAATGAGTATAAGCCAACGCGTTTGTCCTCTGAAGCAAGACTGTACAGGATCAAAAATGGTCTAAAAGTACATAAGAAAAAATCAGACTAATCTTTCATTGACAGTTGCTAGAAAGTAGATCTGGAATAACTCTGTCCAAGGTCAAGTCATGGGATCCTTCCTGGTACATGGTCCTTGGTTTCTACTGTAGGTCAACTTCTTAGGCTTTTTTTCCCCTTAAAATAGAATCTGGTCCCAAGATAGAATAGGTTTGGCCTTTCAAATTCAATCTCAGTTCTCAGAGCAGCCAACTCACTTAGGCACTGAGCTATCCCTCTACCACCCACCCCTTTTTCTGAGACAGGATCTTGCTATATAACAATGGTCTAGCCTCAAATACTAATAGGTTCTGCCTCCCAAGCAGTTCTGTGGTTAAAAGCATTTAAGATCAAGCTCATCTTCCTATTTAATTTCTGGGTTTTCTTACTTTACATTATAATTTTTTCTTTTTTGAGAACATAGTCCTTGTTGTAAAAGTCAATGCACAAACCAGGCTGTCCTCGAAGTGATCATCCTGCTTTTGCCTCCAATATGCTGGGATTAAAGGCATGCACCGATACACCTTGTTATCTACATTAAATTTAAAGCAAGACTGTAGTAGCACAGGGTGTAAACTTGGAACACAAAAGCAGGCAGAATATGGGTTAGAGGCCAACATAAAGTAGATAGGGAGACTCTCCTTGAAAAAAAAAATTAGTAGAGATATGTTGTCAAATTCTCTCCTGGTGCCCAAGAGCCATTACCCTCTTCATCATAACACCTGTGGATACTTGATCATGTCTATTGTCTTTCGATTATGGGAGGGACATTAGACCCTCAGTTGAGGTGTTCCCAGGGTAGCTAGTCTCAGGGGGCTGAGTATATTGGAGGGGAAGGTTAGCTGAAGGAAGAATTCAACCTTAGCGGCTATGGGGATGTCATGTTGTTGTGAAACTTAGTGTTGTTACTATCTGGACGGTTACTTAGGCTCCTGTAAGTAACCTCTCACCCATGGTCCTGTATAAAGATCTCATAAATTCATTGGCTGGCCAAGATGGACTTCTGGGAAGCTCCTATGTCACCACTGGTGGTTTACCTGGGGTGACAACTTATTAGTTCACATCTACCCAGGGATTGTTCTTAGAACTGGCTTGACCTTAGCCTTGTACATGTTAGGAAATTGCTCTACCACTGAGCCACATTTCCAGCCTAATATGCTTATATTTTAATTCCCATTCTTATATATGTTTGTATGCTTGTTGTATGCATGCATGTACTTATTTATTAGGCTAAGTCTTATTACTATGTTTTCAGAATGGAAACTCACTTGTAGACATGTAGGTAGTTCAGACTAGTCTTGAACTTAGAGGTCTGATTGTCTTGCCAGTGTTAGGATTAAGGTTGTGGACCAACATGTCCAGTTTCTAGTCAGAAAGCTCCAATCCCATCTCAGCCCACTTCCCACACAGAAGGTATTTCTTTGACTCTCAGGAGTCCTGAAACTTATTAGGTAGTCCCAGTTGACCTGGAACTCAACAGAGAGACCCAGTCTCAGTGGTGATGATGATGTTGATGATGATGATGATGATGATGGTGGTGGTGATGATGGTGATGGTGATGGTGATGATGATGATGATACAAAAATAATAATCTGTAGAGTGGGGTTATGTGTCCCTAAATGGATCATTGTTTGGTTAATAAAGAAGGCAGAATGCAATTGCTGGGTGAAGAAGGGTAAAGGTGAGATTTCTGGGTCCCAGGAGGAAGGAAAAAATGAAGGGAAAGAACATGCCTTTGGC
Source organism: Rhynchomys soricoides (assembly GCA_019843965.1). NCBI lineage: Eukaryota > Metazoa > Chordata > Mammalia > Rodentia > Muridae > Rhynchomys > Rhynchomys soricoides. The sequence continues at coordinate 96,304 of JADRCH010000876.1, forward strand.
CAGGCTTTGGAATGGGAGACAGGAGCAATGATGTAAGATCTTGGGAGGCTAGAAATGGCAGGCTCTTACACTGGTGGAGGATGAAATAGGCTAACTGAGTAGTTTTGGACAGGATATTCTGCTTGCAGCACTTGTGTTTTCTGGCAAATTCTTAATTAATAATGCTGACGAGTCTTTTTCTTCCACTGAGTTTAGGTGGGCAGAGAAAGAGAGAAGCTGAGGGGGCCCTGTGGATTGTGGACAGCAGCTTTCCTGTCTTGAGGGCTGGTTTCAGTAGATCCTGGGAATACCTGGATGGAGCTAAGGGAACAGCTAGAGAGGTCTTAGTAAAAATCAAACTCCTGGGAAGACTGTAAGCTCATACTTTCTTTAATTACCTGCAACAATAGTCCCATTAAATAAAATTTAATAAAATTTAGGGTCATGAGACTTGTGCACTACTACATTCTCTGCACCAAAAGGAGATTTCTTTAAAAATGATTGCCACATGTTTTGGTAAATTTTTATTTTATCATTTTTAGACTAGGTCTCTCTTATATACCCCTGGCCTACAATTCTTTATGTAGACCAGGCTGGCCTCAGACTAAGAGATCCTCCTACCTCTCCCTCCCAAATTCTGCACTATCACATCTGGAAGCTTTCTGTAAGTTTTAAAGAAAAAATGTATATTTTTGGTGTTTCTGGCTTAAGTGTAATACTAATTCATGTGGTTGAGGTAAGAGGTTCATGCCTGTGAGTTTGAGACTAGCCAGAGAACTATGTGGGACTACAGTGTGAGACCCAAATCTCAGAAATCAAAGGTTAGAGTCCCAAGTTATAAGTTACTCAATGACCTGGTTTCTGTCCATGTTGAACTGTCAATAAATGCTGTAGCTGTAGCTCCCTGTCCCTGTACAGCTTCCTTCTATAAAACTGCCAAGTCCTTACCCCCTTCCTCTCTACTATCTCTTTCTTGAAAATAAGTATAATAAGGCAATGCTATTTTGTCATCAGAAAACTACCAAATATACGGAGAATGCGGCCAAGCCTCATCACACAAGTCTTGATACTAGAATGAAGCATTCTTACTGCTGCAAAGGAACCTGGATTGATGCCCAACACCTACATAGATAGCTCTGTCATGTGTAACCCCAGTTCCAATGAATGTAGGCTTCTCTTCTGGCATCTGTGAGCATTGCATGAATATTATGTATAGATATACACAGAGGTAAAATTTCCATACACATAAAAATAAGTGACTAAATACCTTCCTTTAGATGGGTGTGAGGACAAATGAATTTAATCCTAGCACTTGGGAGACAGAGGCAAGGATATCTTTGAGTTTGCATCCAGCCTAGTCTACAGAGTATGTTCTAGGACAGCAAGGACTACACAGAAAACAAAAGCAAAACAAAATTTAAAAACCCAAGGAAACAAAACATCCCACTGTAATTGAAAAAAAAAGCAAACAAACAAACAAAAAATCCCACCTTAGGTGAAAAAAACAAACAAACAAGCAACCGAACAAAGAAACAAAAAAATAACCTCTTGATGCTGGTGTGCTGTAGTTCTTCGTTCTGGGTTTGAGAATACTGTTTGGCTGACTTCTCCTTTTACATCATTGCCAACTAAACACATAATGCCAGAGCAAGGCACCAAAAACCTCCATATCATAAATGTTGAAGAAAATATTTAATTCGTGAGCCCTTCTATTTTCACAAGTCTTGTTGGAGAGAAAGCAACTTAGGATAGATTTAGGATGTCTCATTTAAGCTTCATGTAGTTCAGGCTGATCTCCAATTTGCAAAATAGTTGAGGCTGGCCTTGATCTCTTGATTCTCCTATTTTTCCTTTGAGACAGGGTTTCTATGTAGCTTTAGCTCTCATGCAACTCACCCTGGAGACCATGTGGGTCTCAAGCACAGAGATCCATATACCTCTGCCTCCTAGGATTAAAGATGCACAGTATTAATCTTTCATTTTATTACTCTCTAATTTATTTAATGTGTATATGAAGATTTGCCTTATTGTATACTTGTGCACTACATGTGTGTCTGAGGAGGCCAGAAGACTGCATTAGATTTCCTGGAACTGGAGTTACATGCAGTTGTGAGCTGAGAGGTGAAGACTGAGAATCAAATTCAGGACCTCTACAAAAGCAACAAGTGTTTTTCATTGCTGAACCATCGCTCCAGCTCCCGACTTCCTGTCTTTCAAGAGCTGGGAATACAAGCGTGTGCCGATGCTCCAAACAACACAGGGTCTTGGGTGGTGTTAAAGGGAGTATAGGTTAGATTCCAGGATCCTCAGGACTCGATTCCCCCTGACATTGAATGAGAATAGAGTGAGCTGTGGCTTGTGATGCTTCAGAGAAGATAGCTACTGTAACCAGTAGTCAGTGCTTTGAGTTTATGCTCAATGGAACCTGCAGTGGAATGAGCAGTGATTGTGTCCCAGTGATGGTTGAGAAGAGTTCTCTAAGCCTTAACATAAGAATAGATGTTCTTTTTCTAGATGCTTCTCCAGGTTCGTTCCCCTGCAGTATCATTAAGAGGAGCAGCAAACCCGTAATCACACTCTAGGATCATTCAGGGAAGAACTTTCTGAGGAATGAGGCCTTTGCCAATGTTGCTTTGGAGAACTTACCCATACTTTACTTACAACAGCTGTTTGAGCAAGCCTAAAATGGTGATCATTTTAAGGTCCAGAGGTCAATAGCACCTTCTCGGCATTTCCCCTCCTCCTTGGAATTCTGAAGAACAGAATACCCTACTTGGAGAACCAAGTACAAGTTATCTTAGAGGATATTGATACGCTGTTTATCCAGAAGGTTCACCCCAGGAGAGGTAGATATGGTACCCTAGAGGGTAGCCCAGAAAGTCTAGAGCATTGATGAGGGGAGTTGAGTATGGAAGGGTACAAGGATGGAGTGGAGGATTCTGATGCCATCTGCTTAGAGTAGCACAGAGTATTTGGCCATTGTTTTGACATCTTGGAAAGGGCTGTGGAGTCTGAAGGACTCATGTTGGATACAGCAGTGACCTAAGCAATGACTCTTCTTTCCACAGGTACTAGATGTGGGACAGAGACATACTGAATTTCATGAAATAAGTGAGACCCACAACGGGAAGCCAACTTCAATGATAGAATAAAGACACACTTTAGATATTGTCCCCTTGGCTAGCTGCTGAGACATTTTATTTTCTCTGTTTTACACACAGGGATTGAAACAAGTCATTAGTCTAAACAGCAAGTGTCTTTTCCTGCTGTTTCATCTCTCAACCCACAAAACCATTTATAATAATGCTTGTGTTTTTCAAATTTGACCTCTGGAGATTTCCATGCTTGTCATGTTTCATTCTTTGATCATCACTACCACCAACTTCCTCCCAACTTCCTGGACACCTTCCCCAACACATCTCCCATGTTCTTCTCAAGTACACTTCCTTTGAAAAAAGACAGAGTCCTTCAGAGACTTGAAGTTCTTGGCATACAGATTTTTCACTTGCTTGGTTAGAGTCACACCAAGGTATTTTACGTTATTTGTGACTATTGTAAAGGGTGTCGTTTCCCTAAATTCGTTCTCAGCCTGTATGTCCTTTGAGTAGAGGAAGGCTACTTATTTGTTTTAGTTAATTTTATATCCAGCAACTTTGATGAAGTTGTTTGTCAGATTTAAGAGTTCTCTGGTGGAATTTTTGGGTTTACTTAAGTATACTATCATACCACCTGCAAATAGTGATATCTTGACTTCTTCCTTTCTGATTAGTATCCCTATGACCTTCTTTTGTTTTCTATTTGATCTTGCTAGTCCTTTGAGTATTTTATGGAATAGGTAGGGAGACATTTGGCAACCTTGTCTAATCAATGATTTTAGTGGAATTGCTTCAGTTTTCTCTCCATTTAATGTGATGTTGTCTACTGGTTTGCTCTATATTGTTCTTACTGTGTTTAAGTATAGACCTTGTATTTCTGATATTTCCAAGACTTTTACAATGAACGGATGTTGAAATTTTGTTACATGCTTTCTCAGCATTGAATGAGAGGTTCATGTGGTATTTTTCTTTGAGTTTTATTTCTTTTTATATATAGTGGATTACATTGATGGATTTCCATTTGCTGAGCCACCCCTGCATCCCTGGGATGAAGTCTACCTTATCATGATGGATTTTTTTTTTGATGGGTTCATGGATTTGGTTTGCAAGGATGTTATTGAGTATTTTTGCAGTGATAGTTATGAGGGAAATTGGTTTGAAGCTCTCTTTCTTTGTTGGGTCTTTATGTTGCTTAGGTATAAGTGTAATCATGACTTCATAGAATGGATTGGGTAGTTTTTCTTCTGTTTATATCTTGTGGAATAGTTAGAAAAGTATGGGATTTGCATCTGCTTTAAAGATCTGATAGAATTCTGCATTAAACCAATCAGATGCTGAGTTTCTTTTGGTTGGGAGACTTTTAATGACTGCTTCTATTACTTTAGGGGTTGTGGAACTGTTTAGATGGCTTATCTGATCCTGGTTTAATTTTCATACTTTGTATCTGTCTAGAAAATTGTCCCAAAATGGGAACACCCCAGAAACAATTCACAGACCACATGAAGTTCAAAAGAAGGAAAACCAAAGTGCAGATGCTTCAGTCATTCTTAGAAGGGGAAAAATATTCATGGAGGAAATATGGAGACAAAGTATGGAGCAGGGACTGAAGGAAAGGCCATCCAGAGATTGCCTTACCTAGTCATTCATCCCACATACAGTCACCAATCCCAGCCACTATTGTAGATGCCAAGAAGTATTTGCTGACAAGAGCCTAATATAGCAGTTTCCTGAATGGATCTATCAGAGACTGACAAATTCAGAGTCAGATGCCCACAGTCAACCATTGAACTAAGCACAAGGTCCCCAATGGAAGAGTTAGAGAAAGGACTGAAGGAGCTGAAGGAGTTTGCAACTCCATAGGAAGGAATACAATATCAATCAATAAGAACCCAGAGCTCCCTGGGATTAAGCCACTAACCAAAGAGTACACATGGAGCGACCAATGGCTCCAGCAGCATATGGACCAGAGGATGTCCTTGTAGATCATCAATGGTAGGAGAAGCCTTTTGTTCTTTGAAGGCTTAAAGCCCCAATATCATGGAATGCTATGGTGGGAAGTCAGGAATAAGTGGGTGGGTGTGGGAACAGAGTCATAAAAGCAGATGGAGGGATAACAAGATAGGGGATTTTTGGTCAGGAACCTGGGAAAGGCAATAACATTTGAATTGTAAATAAATAAAATATCCAATGAAAGAAAAGAAATAAAAAGACATAACCCTGGGAAGGAAAGAGAGTTTAGAGGTTAAGTACAATTGTTGTTCTTGCAAATTACTCAGGTTCCATTCTCAATATTAACTTGATGGTTCATAATCTCTTGTTCCACAGGACCAAGTGTCATTTTCTCTATAGCATTGGCTCTAAGCACACATTTACAGTGCATGTTTTATGTAGAAAAAAGATCCACTCATGCAGAAAGAGTAAGTCCAATTTTTTACCTGTAAGAACATTTTTATGGGGCCATCATCAGATCTTGGCAAAACAGATGTTCAAAGAAAAGTGAGTCTTCTTTACTCTGTCACATTCATGCCAATAGTTCCTCCACTATGGGTAGGACTCACAGGCTCCTCCCCTAACTGTATGGAATTTCACTAACTTGATCTTCTGTAACTACCCATAACTACACCAGCTTTGGGACTGAATTTCACAGCACTCTCCACTACCTTTTAGTTCTGATGATCACCTGCTGTGATGTTCCTTAAGGTTGGGGGAGTGGTAAAGTAATGCCATTTAGTGATAAGTAATTGGAAGAGTTGAGTCTCATATTAACTGAAGCCCACTGCAGAGAGAAACTTCTGATCAAGGTTCAGAGCAGCACTAATCTCTGGGTATAAAAATGTTTAGGATAGTGGCTCTTCACATTCCTTCCTGATGCTGTGACTCTACAATACTGTAGTCCCTCAAGTTGTAGTGACCTCAAACCATAACACTGTTGCTACTACTCAACTGTAATTTTGCTATCATTATGAATCAGAATGCACACATCTGTTTTCTGATGGTGAACCCTATGGAAAACATCATTTCCGCTGGTTGAGAACCACACACTTTGGGACTTGGGAAATACCTCAGCATTTAAAGCATAGATGGTTCTTATAAAAGAATCAACTTTTGTTTGAAGCACCCATGTCAGGTGGTTCACAGCTGCCTATTAATCTAGCTCTAGGAGATATGATATCCTTATCTGGCACCAGAAGTCATAAAAAGATGTAGGGAACAAGGCAGAAATTCTCATATCAGGACTGGGGAAAGCAAGCCAGTATGAAGAGAAGTGTCCCAAGAGCAGGCAAAAGAGTCTGAGGTACCCCTACTCTTGCTCTCAAAAGTCCAATTAAAAAAAAAAACACCCTAGCAAAAATCACATCCTGTATGCAGAGGATGTCCTGAAGATTAATGCAGGCTCTGAGGTTGCCACTTCAGTCTGTGTAAGCCCCTATGAACTCTGCTCAGTTGATTCTGTGGGTTCTATTCTTCTCATGTCCTTGACCCCTCTGCCTCCTTCCCAACTTTTGCTGGATTCCCAAAGTCCTCCTAATATTTGAGGGTTGATTTCTGCACCTGTTCCCATCAATTTCTGGAGGAAGCCTTTCTAATGACTATTGGGTAGGGACACATCTACAAATAGCAGAATGTCATTAGAAATTATTTCAATGCCTTTCTATTCCTGCTTCAGCATGTTTTCTCCTCCACTATCTTCCTGGGATATCTAACATCCAGTTTCTGGCCGCCTTGGCAGGGTAGACCATGAGCTCCCTCACATGGACTGGGCCTCAAATCGGATCAGTCTTCTATTGGATACTTCCACAGTATATGAACCACTATTGTCCCAATATATCTTGCAGGCAGGTTAGGTCATAGGTCAAAGACTTGTGACTGGCTTGGTGTCCCAGTCCCAACATTGGACACTTTGCCTGATCCCAGAAGATGGCTGGTTCATTCTGCTTATGCTCCATTACTAGAAATCCAGCTAAGGTAATTTTCACAGACTCTAGGAAGATTCCACTGCACTAGGTTTTCTAATTTCCCCTCAATGATCTTGGGCACTGTGGGGGTCTGGTTGGTTGATATTTTTGTTCTTTCTATGGAGTTGCAAATGCCTTCAGCTCCTTCAGTCCTTTGTTTAACTCCTGACCCTGCTTCCAGTACAATGGTTGTCATCTGCCTCTGTATTTGTCAGGCTCTGGGAGGGCCTCTCAGGAGACAGCTATATCAGGCTCCTTTCAGCAAGCACTTCTTGGCCTCTAAAATAATGTCTGGTTTTGGTGACTGTATACAGGATGGATCCAAGTTGGTCCAGTCTCTGGATAGCCTTCCTTCAGTCTCTGCTCTACACATTGTCTCCATATTTTCTCCCGTGAGTATTTTGTTCCCCTTTCTAAGGACCAAGGCACCCACACTTTGGCCTTCCTTCTTCTTGAGCTTCATGTGGTCTGTGAATTGTATCTTGGGTATTCTGAGCTGTTGGTCTAATATCCACTTATGCGTGAGTTCATTCCATGTGTGTTCTTTTGTGATTGGGTTACCTCACAAAGAATATTTTCTAGTGCCATCCATTTGCCTAAGAATTTCAGGAAGTAATTCTTTTACATTGCTGAGTAGTACTCCATTGTGTGAATGTTCCACATTTTGTGTACCCACTCCTCTGTTGAATGACATCTGGGTTCTTTCCAGCTGTTGGCTATTATAAATAAGGCTACTACAAACATAGAGGAACATGTGTCCTTGTTATATGTTGGAGCATTTTTTGAGTATACGCCCCGGAGTGTATATCTGGGTCCTCAGGTACTACTATGTCCAATTTTCTGAGGAACCACCAGACTGATTTCCAGAGTTGTACCAGCTTGCAATCCCACCAACAATGTTGGAGTGTTCCCCTTTCTCCACAACCTTGCCACCATCTGCTATCAGCTGAGTTTTTTATCTTATCAATTCTGACTGGTGTGAGGTGGAATTACAAGGTTTTTTTTTTTTTGATTTGCATTTTCTTGATGACTAAGTATTTTGAACAATTTTGTAGGTGCTTCTCAGCCATTTGATATTTCTCAGTTGAGAATTCTTTGTTTAGCTCTGTGCTCCAATTTTTGATAGGGTTATTTGGTTCTCTGGAGTCTAACTTCTTGAGTTCTTTGTATATATTGGATATTAGCTGTCTATCAGACGTAGGATTGGTAAAGATCTTTTCCTAACCTGTTGCTTGCCATTTTATCCTATTGACAGTGTCATTTGTCTTACAGGAGCTTTTCAGTTTTATGAGGTCCCATGTGTCCATTCTTGATCTTACAGCATAAGCCATTGGTGTTCTGTTCAGGAACGTTTTCCCTGTGCTCATGTGTTTGAGACTTTTCCCTACTTTCTCTTCTATTAGATTTGGTGTATCTGGTTTTATGTGGGGGTCCTTGATCCACTTGGGCTTGATCTTTGTACAGGGAGATAAGAATGACTAAATTTGCATTCTTCTACTTGTTGACCTCCAGTTCAAACAGCACCATTTGCTAAAAATGCTGTGTCTTTTCCACTGCATTGTTTTTGCTCCTTTGTCAAAGATCAAGTGACCATAGGTGTATGGGTTCATTTCTGGGTCTTCAATTCTATTACATTGATCTACCTTCCTGTCTCTGTACCAATACCATGCAGTTTTTATCACTATTTCTCTGTAATATAGCTTGAGGTCAGGGATGGTGATTTCCCCCAGAAGTTATTTTACTGTTGAGAATAGTTTTTGATATCCTAGGTTTTTTGTGATTCCAAATGAATTTCAAAGTGCTCTTAATTTACACTTCTTGTTTCTTATTTGTGCAAGACTATTTAATAAAATGTGACCAACAGAAACCAACCAATAAAAAACAACCCATCCCTCTCTTGGGGCTCTAGCCTTTATATACCTAGGGAAGAATCCCCACAATTTGAAATATTACAGAATAGCATAATTGATTTACAGCTGGCAAAATTATGACCCTTATAGATTAAGAGGCAAACTATAATCAGCTGCTGTAAACAAACTGAAGTAGCACCATATAACATACATGTGATTAAAACAAAATCATATTAGTATAATTTTTCTGTGTTTTTCAAAGAAACCAATGTTTTAACTACACATCTCCATCATGACCAATGCCTGCTATGAGTGGAGTTAGCATTGTTTCTATGAACTTTTCTCTGGCTAGGGATAACTAAAAGTATATTCTTTCTGAGTTTTAAGAAATTAATGACTATTGACATGTTTCTCATTCAGAGGATCCAGAACCTATTGTTTTGAGCATTGCTAAATGTGTTCGTAACACAATGTTCTGCAATAGAATCAGACCACAGCATCTGACATTGATGAAGAACACAATGGTACATGAGGTTAAGTGCCATGTAGAGTCAGGGACAGGGTTCTACATTTCAAATGCAGCTTCTATCAAGACTGTCTTCAATGGTTTCCTCCTACATATAAAGTCATGGTCAGATAGATCCTGAGTACCTGATATTCTCTCTGGTGTGTTTCTCAGTCATTAATTGGTTCTTAAGATCATGGTCAGGACAATTCTTTGACTGGACACAGTCATGGAGGAATACTATGTTGTGTAAGCTCTTGTTTCCTGAGACCTCTCAATGTGCAATGCAACAATTCTGACATTCCCACTTCTGCATCTGCCTGTGGGTTATATGTAAAGTCTTCAAAGCAGCAATGTATGCAAAGCCAGAGCTCGAGGAAGGGAGATTTGGGGAATGGGCAACAGATTACAATTCAGAATACTTACTCTAAGAGGAGCTATGGGCAAATTCAAAGATGACTAACGCAGAACAAAAGATAACAAACAATAAAGGAATAAGTGATGAGCATCCTTTTCCATTCTCTTTCTTTTTAATGTAGTCTAGGCTGGCCTTGGACTTCTCATCCTCTTCTTTCAACATATAGACTGATGGGATCTATGCCAGGTACAACCAATCCCTGTTTGTAGGCCACCTGATTGTAGCTCCATATTCTTCAGAGATACCTATCTCTGGCTGGCTATCTACATATGAAGGCCCTCAGTAGATGCACAAAAGGTCCATGTCCTGTCCTAAAGGATTGTCAGTCCCTATAATCTGCATAATAATTGTCCACTGATAGACTTTGTCTTTAATTTGCTAATAAATCCCTGAGCCTAATCATTATATTTCCTTATGTTTTTATAATTAGGTACAAACATAATTTGGTGTTATATCTGTTTTTTCTTCATTATTAGGTTTATAAAAATATGAGTATTCAAGATTACTCAGAATGGTAGCTGAGGCCAAGAATTATAATCTGAGTTTAATTCAGGAGACCCATATAATGGAGAGGGTAGGCTGACTCTTCATATTGACCTCTGATGTTTATAACCAGGAAACTGCAATAATTTTATGTTAGGTGCAGGGACATCTGAAGTGAATAAAATAACAATAATGTAATAATTCCATGTTTAAATGTACATGGATGTTGTCTTTCACAAAACATAACTGTGAAGACTTTTGCCAATTAAATAATTTTAAACTTTTAGATTATAAAATAATTATACATTTCTTTCTTTAAAACATGTCCTTTTTATTGTTGTTCAAATTTTGGGCTCTTTTTAAATTAATTAATTAATAACATTCCATTCCTCTACCATGTCTCTTTCAAAATCTCCTGACTCCTCCTCCATCTACTCCTCTATTGCTTGTCAGAAAAAGGAGACCACCCATGGATATCACCTAGCTCTGGTGTAACAAGTTGCAGTAAGAATAGGAGCATCCTCTCTTATTGAGTCTACACATGGTCGTCCAGTAGGTGGAAAGGGTACCAAAGGCAGGCACCAGAGTTAGAGACAGCCTCTGCTTCCACTGTGAGGAATCCCACATGAAGATCAATCTATACAATATGTGCCAAGAGCATATAAACCCCTCTCAACACAAGTTAGCAGATTCTCTGTGGTTTCTTGTGGTATTCATGACTCATTTAGTACCTACAATCCCCCCACCCCCCATAGGATTCTCCAAGCTCAGCCTAATCTTTGGCTGTGAGTCTCTGCATCTTCTTCCATTAGTTGCAGGGGAAAGCCTGTCTGATGGTTGTTATGCTATACTTCTGTCTGTAAGTATAGCAGGATGTCTTTAGCAGTGTCATTGCTGGGTTTTGTCTCACGCCATGGGTCTTAAACTGGACCGGTTATTGTCTAGCTACTCCCTCAATTTCTCCTCCATCTTAACCATTGCACATCTACTACTCAGGATAAATTGTAGGTCAAAGGTTTTGTGGCCAATCTCTCCATTGTCAGTCTTGATCAGTTACAGGAGATGGTTAGTTCAGGCTCCATATCCCCTATTGCTAGGAGACTTTACAAGGTTCACCCTCATAGATTCTTGTGAGTTTCCATTGCCTTAGGTTTTTAGCTGATCTCAGGTATGCTACTCCGGTACCAGCTGTCTCTCCCAATGTCTCTCCCTCACTCCTCCCAGCAACATGATCCCTCCTGTTTCAGTCCCTACTCTCACCATCATCAAGTCCCCTGCCTCTATCCACCAGGATATCTATTCTATTTCCCCTTTGAAGTGATATTCACATGCCCTGGACCACCCACCCACACCCTGCCTTGAACCTTCCTCGTCACTTAGTTTCCTTGGGTCAGTGCATTGTAACATTATCTTTTACTTAATGGCTAATGTCCACTTATGAGTGAATACATACTATATTTTATTTCTCAGTCTGGGTAACTTCACTCAAGAAGCCCTTTTCTAGTTCCATTCACTTGCCTTTTCAAAATGTCAATGTGTTTAATTGCTGAGTAATAATCCATTGTGTAAATGTACCATATTTCTCTATCCATTTTTTGGTCGAGAGACATCTAGTTCCACTATCTGGCTATTATTAATAAAGCTGCTATGAAATAGCTGAGCAAGTGTCCTAGTGGTATGGTGGAGAATCAATGAAGACTCAGTAGCCAGATACCGGTGTGAAAATATGCTACCTTAGAGAGGCAGAGAAAACACCCAGCTTGCCTCCCTACCCCGACTGCCTCCACAAAGAAAAGGCTCTTTCTACTATATGATGTCTTAAATACTCTTCAACACAAAGACCCTAATTTCTCTTTTCTGGGTTTTCTATTGTTCACCATCACCCAGGAATTTTTCTTATAATATCACAAACAAATACTTTCTTATATTGAAGAGTCATTTATATCTCTATTTGTGGAGGGTTGAAAATAAAATTCTGAAAGCAGAATGTAGAGACCCACATTTGTAACTCTAGCACTGAGGGATGGAAATCAGGAATTCCAAAACATCGAGAGATACATCCCAATTTGAAGGCAGCTTGAGTTATAGGAGATTTTTCTTAAAACTGAAATGAAACAAAATACATCCCAATTGGGTGATGTTCTCAAGTGCTCATTTTTATCCACTGAAATGGCATATTATTTAATATATTAATATAATTAATTGTATCAACTAAGTTTTTTACTTATTTTTTCATTCATTTATTGTTTCACTTTACATCCTAATCAAAGAGCCTGTTTCCTTCTAGTCTCCTTCCTGCATGGCCATTCCTCTCTCCTTTCACCTCTGAGAATGGAGAGGTCCATCCTTGGAAACCAACCAACCCTGGAACCTCAAATCCTTACAGGACTAGGTATATCCTCTTCCACTGAGGAAAAACAAGACAGCCTACTTAAGAAAGCAGAATCCACAGCAAGCAGGGTAAAACCCCACTCCAGTTGTGAGGAGACATGTGAAGATGAAGCTGTGCATCTGGTTTAATTGTCTAGGGGTAGAAGGTCTAGGTCCATCCATTGTATGCTCTTTGACTGGTAGTTCAGTCTCTGGGAGCCCACAGTTTTCAGGTTACTGAACTTTGTTTGTCTTCTTATAGAGTTCCTACCCTCTGGGGGTTAAACAATCCTTCCACAAACTCTTCCACAAGACTTCAAGAATTCAGTCTAATGATTGATGTGGATCTCTGCATCTGTTTTGGTCAGCTGCTGGGTAGATTCTCTCAGAGGACAGTTATAGTAGTCTCCTATCTGTGAATCAATGCTGATGGATACAAAGATACTTTGAGGCTCCAAGGTAATTGAAGGAATGCAAGCAAGTTGCTTGTCTATATAGATGCTCTGAGTATAGCTTCACACAATCCACAGCAAGTAGGCAGCTGTTGCTACTGTATTTTTTATCTCTGTCTCACACAGGGCACTTGTGTACATTCGTCAACAGTGGCAGAAATAGCTATCAACAGTGTCTTAATATCTTGCACCATTGTGACAAGGCTGTCACCAAAAAGGCATCAAGTTCCCTCAGTGTATCTCTGTGAACCCACTACCTGTGCAGCTACAGTTATAGTTGCTTTATCCATCCACACATAGGCCTCCATCGAGATATGTTTTAGTGGCATGCTCCTCAAAGTTGAGTTCACAGTGGTCTCCAAGGAATGCATGGGCACAATTACAAAGTTAGCATCACTAGCATTCTGACATATTCCACCATGTAGACATGACTGGGACTGACATTTATCAGTGTCCAACTCACAGTTCATACCAAAATACTCTTGAGAAGAGACACACTTATATATTTCTATCTCAATGAGGCATACAGAATCACTGGTGCACTAATCAGAAACACATCCATCCATTTCTGTGTCACAGTCCCTGCCGTGTTATCCAGGCACACAGAAGCAGGAGTACCCATTTATTCCATTGTGGCACAAAGCCCCATTCAAAGAATGGCGAAGAATGGGAAGCAGTCATGTTGATCTAGCTCACAGAACCTTCCATCATATCCAGGAAGTCAAATACAGACAGGTTGTTTAGAGTCTCTAAGAGAAGATGCCTCCAAGTTGACCAGTATTGCATCTACAGAAATTAGTGAAAGTTTCCCAGGTCTACCCACAGTACCCAGGAGGATATTGTCATAGGAAACCTCTTTGTCCTGAAATATTCACACAAATGAGAGTCCTTGGCAGGGGCTAGAGAAGCAAGGGTCTTTTAGATCTTCACAGCCTTTGCCCAAATTCTTAGCTATGTCAAAAACCAATTGTTATTGTGTTGAAAACCCATACACATAGAGTTGTTTTGGCAAAAATTTAAGAGACACCTGTTATTGTTTCAATTTCAAAATGGATCCTGGCACCTCAAGTCACTACAGGATTAAGAACATCCTCTCCCACTGAGTCCAGGCTAGACAGCCCAGTTAGGGGAGCAGGATCCACAAGCAAACAATAGATTCAAGGACAGCCTCTGCTACAGTTATTGGAGAGCCATATAAAGATTGTTTTAGTTAGGATTTTACTGCTGTGAACAGATACCATGATCAAAGCAACTCTTATAAAGGACAAGATATAATGGGGGCAGACTGACAGAATCAGAGTTTCAATTCATTATCATCAAGGTGAGAATCATGGCAGCATGATACTGTCAAGCATGGTACTGGATGAGCTGAGACTTCTATATCTTTATCTAAAGGAAACCAGCAGCAGACTGTCTTCCAGGCAGCAAGAAAGAGGATCTCAAAGTCCACCCTTACAGTGACACACTTCCTCCAACAAGGCCATGCCTCCTAATAGTGCCATTCTTTGGACCAAGTATATTCAAACCAAGAGAAAGACCATGCTGAAAATCTGCTACATATGTATGTGAGACCGAGGTCCATTATTTGTATGTGCTCTTTGGTTGGTGATTCAGTCTCTCAGTGCCCCCAAGGGTTCAGGTTAATTTACACTGTTGATCTTCTTGTGGAGTTGCTATCCCCTCCTGATCCCTCAATCCTTCCTCCAACTCTTCCACAAGACTTGAAGTGCTCAGTTTGACTGTGGTTCTCTGTATCTGTTTTAGGCAGCTGCTGGGTGGAGTCTTTCAGAGGTGTTCAAGAACTGGTCCTGGCCCATAGAATGGAGCACAAGTTGAAGCAATCATTGTTTGGCCATTCCCTCAGTTTCTGTGACATTTTGGCTCTGCACTTCCTGTAGGTAGGACAAATTTTGGTTTGAAGGTGTTGTGGGTGGGTTGGTATCTTTATTATTCCACCAAGAGTCCTGTCTGACTACAACAGGTGGCCAGTTCAGGCTCTATATCCTCCACTATAAGGAGTCTCAGCTAGAGTCACTCTCATAGACTCCCTGGAGTCTCACCCATGCCAAGTGTCTGCCACATCTTAGAGATGCACTGCTCCCTGCTGATTTCCATTCACTCTTCTGGCACACACTCTCTAACTCTTCCTATACACAATGAATCCCCTCCACCCCATGCATAGCCATACTTCTATCCAACTCTAATGGCAATTTTATATTTTTAGTTAGATTCAAGCATCCTTCCTTGAGACCTTTCCACTTAGTTTCTTTGTGGTGTGGGTATCATGTACTTTATAGCTAATGTCCACTTTAATGAGTACATACCATGTATGATCTTTTGAGGCACCCAGAATATTTTCTAGTTCCATCCTTTTGCCTGCAAATTCTTTGATGTCCCTGATTTTAATAGTTGAGTAGAATTCTCCTGTGTAAATAAACCACATTTTCTTTATCCATTCTTCAGTTGTGGGCATTTTGTTTGTTTCTAGTTTCTGGCTAATACACATAAAGCTACTATGAACATTATGAAGCAAGTGTCCTTTTGGTATGGTATAGCGTGTTTTAGGTACACTCCCAGAACTGTTGTAGTTGTTTTTTGTGGTAGAACTACTCCCAATTTTCTGAAAAACAGGCAGTGTGATTTCTAAAGTGGTGGTACAATTTGAACTATCACAGCAATGGAGGAAAGTTCTTGCTCAATTTCTTTGCCAGCATGTGCTGTCACTTGAGTTTTTGATCTTAGCCATTCTTATAGGTGTAAATTGGAATCTCAGAGTCATTTTGA
>JADRCH010000876.1:112205-138196 GCA_019843965.1 Rhynchomys soricoides
GTTTTTCCTTCTTTCTTTCTTTTTTGCCAGTTATGTTTATAGAAAGATAATCCCCACTGCATTAAATAGATATATACATATAAATATGAACAAACATAAAAATGTACAAACTCTTGGCTAATGAGGGGGCCTCTGGGAACCCCTCTATCTTTCCCCCTCACACAAGGGCACAGGGCATAAATCTGCTTTTTAAAAAATAGTTTTGGCCATCCTTGTAACTACAAGGCTGAAGTTAGGTGGCTTACCCATAATGTGAAAGTCAGAGGAAAAAAAAACAGTTTCCACTCTTGAGTTCTGTGTCTCCAAAAGTAGGGTTATGTGTTTTTTCTTTTAGCTAGTATACCAGGGTAAAGGAGAGGGTGGGAAACCCTGAAATGTGTTAGGAAATAAGATACACTCATTTAAAAGGGGGTATGTTTTATCTGCTCTAAGAGCAAATGATAAGATCAAGAAGACACTAAGTTTTTTGCTCAAGCAATCTCCTATTTCTTTGATATTGTCATAAAACAAGATTCAGTTTCTAGGTGTTGGGGAAGAGGGAGAAGAAGTGTTGGGAATTCTCTAGTACTGAGTGAACAATTTAAAATGTTTCCCTTTTTAAAGTATTTAAAATAAATCAAATTCCATCCTGTGCTGTACACAGCTCTTTTGACTCCCTGACATTATCTTGAGGAAGGAAGGGAAGGGTTGTCATCCTTGTAAGGTACACCTCACTTTCTTCTGCCGATTAGGTTTGGCTTCTCCCTTGAGTACTGAACTGTTGGACCTGGAGGTCAAAGTGGTCCCAGGACCAGGATAAGGTGTGCTAAAGCAGTTCCCATTGGACATTGGCCCTGGAGGTACTTGAAAGATCTGGCCCAAGAAATCCTGCAGGTCAGCAGGAGGGGACTCTGGAGTGGCCCTCTGCTGGTCACTGATGTGCGGTACCCAAGAACCAAATGAGATGTGGTAAGGAATTCTGTGGGTATCTGAGGAGATTCCCATACTCTGGCATCCAGCCCACTCTGTGATGTCATACACCTTTCCCTCCATCAGCGCAAAGTAGGTGATCTTGAGGCCCCAAATGCTTGACTGTGCCCATAAGTCTTCTTCCTCAGCAGGATGCAGCATGTTACACTCAACAAACTATCTGGCACTCTTGGGTCCCTGATCCATTTTATACCTCCTACGCTTTCCTTGCATCTGCTGCACATCATAGTATTCATTGCCTCCTTGAGGTCATCTTGTAGCTTCAACATAAACTCATTCACTGACTGGCTGAGTTCATTTCCTGCCATTCATTTTATCTCATATTCCTTCCACCTCTCTGGGTTGCTGACAATGTCCCAAGCTGCCCACAAAACTTTGCAGGTCTCCTTAGCCTGGGAATGGTGATTTTTATAAGAATGAACCATTACTGCTAGATGCTTATAGGCCTTCTTTAGTTCAATATTGGAAGCTGTAGCTTCAACACCCAGCACATGAAAAAGGTTTAGTTTATCCTCAGGAACCTAAGCCATGGTCAAGACTCAGGCAACTTCCTCTTCAGTATTGTCTGCTAGCTACAGCAGACAATACAGCATTGCCCTGTTTCTTAGTCCTCTGCTTGACCCATAGGCAGCTCCAGTCAGCCCCACTGAATTAATCTTACCAGCTGCTGCTCTAGCCTGCTATCTTTCAGTAGAGTCAAGCAATGGTACATGGCTAGAGAATCCAGCTGAGAGAACAGCTAAGTGTCTTACCACTCTAGCCTAATCGGTCACCTAATCCTACCAAAAACCTCCAGCCCAAATGTAGATATCCCTAAAAGAGGGCTAGAGCCAGGAGGAGGTAAACACTCACTACCCTAATAATATGGGTGAACCTCCCGCTTCAAAGAAGCTCTGACTTAGAACCTGGAATATCACATGGACCCAGCCCCTCAATCTCCGGGCCCAGAACTCCACCCAGACTCAAAAAAAGTCTAGGTCACTGCCTTTCAGCTTTCTGCATGCATAAATGAGATGGCCACTGTTGGTCCTCCCACTGGCGGTCCTGCCAAGGTCCACTTCTCCTGATCACCTCAATCTTGTGTGGCATCTTCTTTTCTGTTCCAGTTTGGCTGCCCAGGCTAGGGCTGGGGCTATGGCTGTCTCCATGGAGAAGGCCCTCACCACAGCATGGGGTGGAGGCAGGGCCTGAGGCAGCCTGTCTACGGGCCTCAGCTTGTTGATAGCACAGGGAGAAGACAGCTCCAGCTTCAACTTTAGATTGGCCTCTGCTCCACAGGGGACAATGATGGTCATGGGGCATGAATCCCTAGCACATGGACAGGGAATGCTGTACACAGCCTGGGGAAGCCCTAGGCATAC
Organism: Rhynchomys soricoides; assembly: GCA_019843965.1. NCBI lineage: Eukaryota > Metazoa > Chordata > Mammalia > Rodentia > Muridae > Rhynchomys > Rhynchomys soricoides. The sequence goes on from JADRCH010000876.1 coordinate 114,536, forward strand.
GGTTGGGCTGCAGGGGTCCCAGGTTCTCAGCAGCGACTTCAGCAGGGAGAGCTGCGTACAGATTCCACACTGACTTGTGTGTCTGCCCTCCTGCATTGGGGACCATGTTCCCAGGCCACGCTGGGGCTGCAGCAGCTCTGGGCTATTGCTTGGGACTGGACCCCAACAGAATGGCACGGGGGTGTTCTCTCCCTCCTGCTGTCCTGAGGGGGAGAGGGCGGGGTCCTGGGAAGTGGTAGTCTTGAGCCCCATTTTGACACTGTTTTGGGCCTTGAGAACAAACCCGAGCCTGACTTGAGTTCTAAGACCTGTTCTCAGTCACCTCCATATAGGAGCAACTCAGCAAGACCTGTTTAGCCCTCCCTCTACCCTGCCATTGTTGATGTGGAGCTTTGCTATTGGCCCTGTCAGTTATCCCTTCCTCTTCCCTGCCTCTTTTGTCATTTCTCCCCATACCTAAGTGCCCACCCCCTTTGCCTTCTCTATATAAGTGAGAGGTTGATACAATAAAGTAGAGTTCCTGCTTCGACAAGACTCCCGGCCTGGTGTGTTTCTTTTGGCCAGTGACACTCACCATTCTGCTCAACCCTGGACAGACTTGGCTGGACTGGGTTCTCTCCGGCTAGGAGCCAACAGGCCACAAGTTTCCACATACTCTCCCACCAATACCAGAAGTTCAGTCAGCCACCAGAAGCCTCCCTAGTCAAGCTGACATAGTTCCTCTACTCCCCACAATCCCAGATCTCTTTGCTTATCTGTCTGACTTCATTTTCGGCCAGCCAATGACGATCTGGGGTTTTGGGTTCTCTGCGTCCACTATCCTGAAAATCCTCTTTGGTCAGAAAATGGTGCCTCTGCCTCCAGGATGGGGGTTTCTTTCTATTGGACACATGTAAAAATACACTGGGAAATTTAAGAGGTTCCTCATGATTGTCTTCTTCTAAGTCTTCATCTTCCCCTAAGGGTGGAGAGGAGCAATGGTGGCAAATGCTGCTAGAGTAGCCATCTTCTTCCTTGGAATAAGTTCCTTCAGGGACTCTAGGGCTTCCTTGGCAGTTACAAGCAGATGGAATGGAAAGAAAAGGTGAACTCCTATCCTCCTGGTACCAAGTCTCATTTTCTCTTGTGATTTCCTGGTTCACTCCTAACTCTTCTGAACATGTCTCCCTCTCGTCAAGGTAAGCTCCTTCTCTAGGTGGTCCTGGACCACTTGGAGGACCAAGGCTTGTATTAGAACAGTGGGTTGGATTTGGAGGCTGTGTGTACTTAGGACCAGAGTGCTCTTTGAGGTACCATGTACCATAAGGAGCAGCCTCTGTCAAGTACCTGAGTCCTGAGAATGAAAGTATTTCAGGTTCCACCGAAGATCCTGATGTACTGAGGGAGGAATCATCACTATGGTGGTCTTCACACAACCCTCTTTCTCCCGGGTGCTTCTGGGCCACAACTCCTTGGCTTCCTGAGGATTTTAGGACACTGCCATCATTAAGGAACAGCAGTGATAACTCCTCTCCTGTCAAGCAACTGCACCTGAATCCAGGGGAAGCTACAAAAGCTCATCCTCTCCCCCACTTCATCCTCTCTCTCCCCTGTGCCTGTTTGAGCATTTCTTTAAAGTGCTTCTCAGCCATGAGAAATTGTTCTGTTTTGAATTCTCTATTTAACTCAATAGTGCCCCCTCCTATGGGGCACTGATCTGGCAGGCAGTCTGGCCTCTGGTTGAGCACAGGCAGAAAACTCTGGAAGACCTGGTGGATTAATTCTCAAGAGACCAGAAAACATTTTTGCCAAAGCTCCCGGAAGACTTTTTCGCTCCAGCCATAGTCACATATCACGCCCCGGTAGACGTGTGGCCACACAGCCCCAAGCCTTCCCCATGTTAGTGAGAACCTAGAGGATTAGCCATGCCCCTTCCCAGTTACTATATCTGCCTCATCTCTTTGGGAGAGTTGGGAGGTACAGTTTCATCCATGCCACTTTCCACATGATGAAAATAAACACCTTAGAATTATGGACTGTCTCTTCATCTGGATCTGCAAGGGGAAGCCAAGGATCTGGCCCTCAATTAATGAGTTACAGCTAATCTCTCGATGTGGGAACCCCAGTGCTCCAAGACAGTACCCATTCACCCAAGCCCAAGCAGCTAGCCCGGTGCCCAAAGCAGCTGAGACCTGGTTGCAGCAGGAACCCCAGCTGCACTCTGGCTAGCCCATCTGAGGCACTCTACAGTGACTGTGGTGTCCTGGGCTAGGCTTCGCACAGCCCCCCAATGAGCCTGTAGGACTGTGGGGGAAGATGCGCTCCACTTTCCATGTGTCTGCTGTCCCATCCAGAGCTGCGGCACCCCAGTACAGACACACGAGACTTCGTTTCATAGTGCCAGGGTGTGTTCCCAACACCCTCCATTTTTTAAAATTATGTTATTTGAAGCATCTACTCTTTGGTCTTCCTTCCTCTTGAGCTTCATGAGGTCCATGAGTTGCATTGTTGGTATTCCATGCTCTTTGACTGTTATCCGCTTATCAGTGAGTACATGCCATATGTGGGCTTTGGTGACCGAGTTACCACACTCAGGATGAGGTTTTCTAGATCCATCCATTTGCCTGAAAAATTCATGAAGTCATTGATTTTAATAGATGAATAGTATTCCATTATGGAAATGGATCACATTTTCTATATGTATCCATTCCTCTGTTGAGGGACATCTGGGTTTTTTTTCTAGCTTCTGGATATTATAAATATGGCTGTCCTGAACATAGAGGAGTATGTGTACTTGTTACATGTTGGAGCATCTTCTAGGTATATGCCCAGGAGTGGTAAAGCTGGGTCCTCAGGTAGTACTATGCCCAATTTCTGAGGAACCGCCAGACTGATTTCCAAAATGGTTGTACCAGCTTGCAATCCCACCAGCAAAGGACGAGTGTTCCACTTTCTCCATATCCTCACCAGCATGTGCTGTCACCTGAGTTTTTGATCTTAGTCATTCTGACTGGTGTGAGGTGGAATCTCAGGGTACTTATGATTTGCATTTTCCTGATGACTAAGGATGTTGAACATTTCTTTAGGTGCTTCTTGGCCATTTGTGTTTCCTCAGTTGAGAAGGGGGAATAAAATAATTAAGGGAAGTAGAGGGTGGGAGGGGCTTGAGAGGAAGAGAAGGGGGAGGAGAAAAGAGGGGAAGAATCATGTATGGTAGGAGATGGAGATGTACAGAGGATCAGGAAATTTAACAGAGGTGTGTAGCCAAAGGATATGGGGAACTTGGGGTAACAAACAGAAGTCCCAGATGACAGGAAATTATGAGCCTCCAAGGAACCCATGAGGATGACATTACCTGAAGTATTCCACAAAGGGGAGGAAAAACCTGTCAAGATCATATCCAGAGGTTAGGCATGGCCCCCTGTGCCCCTGCCTGCGGGGTCATCAATGTAGACCTAAGGAGGGGATGGACGAATGGGAAACAAGAGACAGCAAGGAAGGGGAGCAGGTTGTACATTCTTATCAAGCTCCTGAATTTTATTTCAGGACAGCATCTTCAAAAGACAGGCAGGCTGGGGTGGGAAGGTTTACACATGGCTCAAGGCCAACTCACTACTGTAACCAGGTTTTCAGGAAATAACAGACGTTTTATCAATTCCTGGCATCAGAGACGTAAGATGCCCTGTCCTTTCTAACCTTGCATCTTAACTGATTGTGCTTCACAGAACAATGGGTAATTTCATGGGTTTGGCTCTTGGCATCTCATCTGTTTGGCTCCTGCCACCCTTGGATGAGGGGTGAGGCCACCCACCCACCCATCCATCTCCAAAATTTTAACCCAGAATTTGTCCTATCTAAAGGAAACACAGGGACAAAGAGTAGAGCAGAGCCAGGCAGTGGTGGTGCATGTCTTTAATCCCAGCACTTGGGAGGCAGAGGCACATGGATTTCTGAGTTCAAGGCCAACCTGGTCTACAGACTGGGTTCCAGGACAGCCAGGGTTACACAGAGAAACCCTTTCTAGAAAAACAAAACAAAACAAAAACAAAAAAAAAAACCCAACCAACCAACCAAACAAACAAACAAGAGACTGAAGGAATTGCCATCCAGAGAGTGCCCCATCTGGGGATCCGACGCACATACAGACATCAAACCCAGATACTATTGCAGATGCTAAGAAATGCTTGCTGACAGGAGCTTAATACAGCTGTCTTCTGAGAGGCTCTGCCAGATCCTGACCAATACAGATGTGGAGGCTCGCAGCCAACCATTGGACTGAGCACGGGGACCCAAATGGAGTAGTTAGGGAAAGGACTGAAGGAGCTGAAGGAGCCTTATATGGCCTCAATGAGAGGGGAGGCCCTTGGTCCTGTGAAGGCTTGATGCCCCAGCATAGAGGAATGTGGGAGTGGGTAGGTGAGTAGGGGAGCACCCTCATAGAAGCAGGGTAAGAAGGATGGAATGGGGAGTTTGTAGAGGGGAAACCAGGAATGGGAATAATATTTGAAATGTAAATAAAAAACACACCCTTTATTTGGTTTATTGGTGGCTACATTCTTGAGTTTTGCATAGCTTTAGATATATAAGTACTCTGCCAGATGTAGGGTTGGTTAAAACCTTTTCCTGTTCTCTACATTGCTGTCTTGTCCAATTAATGCAGTCTTTAGCCTTGCAACATCTTTTCAGTTTTGTGCCTTACATTGGATTTCCATGATCAATGTGTCTATTTTTATGGCAATGCCATGTGGATTTTATTCATATTGCTCTGTAGTACAACTTAAAATCTGGGATGGTAACAATACCAGAAACCCTTTTATTGTATAGGTTGCTTTTAGCTATCCTGTTTTTTGTTTAGTTTTGCTTTCTTATTTCCCATATTAAATTGAAAATTGTACTTTCTTGGCTGTAAAGAATTGTGCTCAACTTTTAAGATTTAATTATTTTATTTATTTTTGATAGTGTGATACAAATTGAACATTTATACAACCCTGAGTAACAAAGTTCCCAAAGCCATGTTGAATACACCTTTTTCCTCAATTATGATTAACTTTTTACATATGTGTAAGTAGATATACACATTTCTTTCTTTATTTTTGGGTTATTTTATTTATTTATATTTCAAATGTTGTTTCTCTTTGTGGTCTCCCCTCCAAAAGCCCCTCAAACTATCTCCCTCCACTTTGTCTCTAACAAGGTGCTCTCCCACACACCCACTCACTCCTGCCTCACCACTCTACTCTCCTGCTATTCTAGGGCATCAAGCCTCCACAGTACCAAGATATTCTCCCATTGATGGCAGATAACAAAATCCTCTGCTACTTATGTAGCTCCAGCAATGGGCCAATCCATGTAAACTCTTTGGTTGGGAGCTCTGGGGTATCCAGTTAATTGATATTATTGTCCTTCCTATGGGGTTGCAATCCCCTTGAGCTCCTTCAGTCCTTCCCATAACTCGTCCATTGGGGTGCCTGGGCTCAGTCTCATAGTTGGCTCTGAGTATCTGCATCTGTATTAGTCAGGTGCTGACAGAGCCTCCCATGTGACAGTTATAACGGGTTACTGTCAGCAAGCACTTCTTGGCATCAGCAATAGTGTCAGTGTTTGGTGTCAGCAAATGGGATGTATCCTTAGATGGGGCAGTCTCTGAATGGCAATTCCTCCAGTCTCTGTGCCATTTTCATCCATGCATTTCCTTTGGACAGGAACAATTCTGTGTTAGAAAATTCGAGATGGGTAGTTGAACCCAGCCTTCAAAAGGGGGTAGTGCCTATATAGGTGATCTCTACAGGTTCTAACTCTCCTTTGGTGGGTATTTCAGCTAATGTCAACCCAGTTGGGTCCTGGAAACCTCTTGCTTTCTTGGTATCTGGGACTTTTCAGTGGCTACCACCAATTCCTCACCTTCTGTGGCTATATATTTCTATTCATTTTCCTGACACTCTGGACTTCTCTCTTGTCTCTTTCCATACCTGATCCTGCCCCCCTTTTCCCTCCACTCTCTCTTCATCCAAGTTCTCTTCATCCCTCAACCTCCCATGTTTATTTTTTCCTGCTTTCTAATTTGTATTGCAGCATCCACACATTGGTCTTCCTTCTTGTTAAGCTTCATATGGGCTATAAGTTGTATCATGAGTATTCTGAACTTTTGAGCTAATATACACTTATCAGTGAATACATACTACATGTGTCCTTTTGTGCCTGGTTTACCTCAGTGAGGATGATATTTTCTAGTTCGATCCATTTGCCTACAAATTACATGAAGTCATTTTTTTTTTTAAATAGCTGAGTAGTACTCAACTGTGTAAATTTTGGATACATTCTCTTTATCCTTTCTTCCATGTAGGGAATCCTGGGATGTTTCTAGCTTCTAACTATTATAAATAAGGATGATAAGAACATAGTGGAGCATGTGTCCTTGTTATATGTTGGAGCAACTTTTGGGTATATGCCCTGGAGTAGAATATCTGGGTCTTCAGTTAGAGCTATTTCCAATTCTCTGAGTGACTGCCATATTGTTTTCCAAAGTGGATTTAACAACTTGCAATCCCACCAGCAATGGAGGAGGGTTCCTCTCTCTACATCTTTGCCTGCATCTGCTGTCACCTGAGTTTTTGATCTTAGCCATTCTAACTGCTGTTAGGTGGGATCTCATGGATGTTTTAATTTGCATTTCCCTGATTACTAATGATGCTGAACATTTCTTTAGGTACCTCTCAGCAATTTGAGATTCTTCAGGTGAGAAGTATTTGTTTAGTTCTATACATTTTTAATAGGGTTATTTGGTTCTCAGGAGTCTAACTTCTTGAGTTCTTTTTTTTTTGATATCAGCCCTCTAATGGATGTAGGGCTGGTAAAGATAATTTCCTAATCTGTAGGCAGCCATTTTCTTCTATAGACAGGCTCCTTTGCCTTACAGAAGCTTTTTAATTTTATGAGGTCCCATTTGTTAATTGTTGATCTTAGAGCCTGAGCCATTGGTGTTCTGTTTAAGAAATTTCCCCCTGTTCTGATATGTTTTAGGTCTTCCTTTTTCTCTTCTATCAGATTCAGGGAATCTGGTTTTATATGGTGGTCTTTGATCCACTTGGACTTGAGCTTTGTCCAAGGAGATAAAAGAGGATCAAATTAAATTTTTCTAGATTTTGACCTCCAGTTGAACCAGCACCATTTTTTGATAATGATGTCTTTTTTCCACTGGATTGTTTTGGCTTCTTTTTCGAAGATCAAATTACCATAGCTGTGTGTATTTACTTCTCGATCTTCAATTTTATCCCAGTGTCTGTTTCCGTACCAATACCATGTGGCTTTTATCACTGATGTTCTGTAGTATAGCTCGAGGTCAGGATTGGTGATTCCCCCAAAAGTTCTTTTATTGTTGAGAATAGGTTTTGTAATCCTGGATTTCTAGTTATTCTGGATGAATATGAGAATTGCTCTTTCTATCTCTGTGAAATACTGAGGTGGAATTTTGATGAGTATTGCCTTGAATCTGGAGATTACTTTTGGTAAGCTGTCAATTTTTCTTATGTTAATCATGCCAAACCATGAGCATTGGAGATCTTTCCATCTTCTGAGGTCTTCATCAATTTCTTTCTTCAGAGACCTCAAATTCTTGTAATACAGATCTTTTACTTGCTTGGTTTGAGTCACACGAAGATATTTTATATTATTTGTGACTGTTGTAAAGGGTGTTGTTTCCCTAATGCCTTTCTCAGCCTGTTTATCCTTCGAGTATAGGAAGGCTACTGATTTGCTTGAGTTAATTTTGTATCCAGTCACTTTGTTGAAGTTGTTTATCAGCTATAGGAATTCCCTGGTGTAATTTTTTGGTTCACTTATGTATACTATCCTATCATCTACAAATAGTGATATCTTGACTTCTTCCTTTTCAATTTGTATCCCTTTGATCTCATTATGTTGAATGATTGTTAAATTTATTTAATTCTCCAATGTTGACCCCCTTCCAGTCCCACTTGCAGACTACTTCCTGCCATGCCCCAATCCCCTTCACTAATGAGAGGATATACCCCTGTGTATGCCTCCAGCCTGGGGCAACAAGTATCTATGGGATTAGGTGCAACCTCTTCCACTGATGCCTGACACATTCTGCCAAATTTCTGTCTGGGCCCTTGAACCAGCTCTTTGGTTGATGGCTTATTCTCTGTGACCTCCCATGGGTCTTGGTTAGTTAAAAATGTTGATTTTCCCATGGGGTTGCCATCCCCTTCAGTTCCTACAATCCTTCCCTTAACTTTTCTGTTGGGGACCTGAGCTTGGTCCAATGTTTAGCTGTATCTTCATCTGTCTCAGTCAGCTGCTACACTCCTGTTTGCAACCACAAAAATACCTTCAGTAACAGTGTCAGGGTTTTGTGCCTGACTATGGGATGGATCAAAAGTTTGGCAGGTCACTGACCAGCCATTTGTTTAGTCTTTGCTCCATTTTTGTCCATGAATTTCTTTTAGACAGAAATAAATTGAGGGTAGATTTAGGTCCCTATCCCTCTACTGTGGTCCCTGTCTAACTACTGGAGTTAGTCTCTTCTGGTTACAAATCCCTGTTTTTGTGCAGGCTATGGTTACCCAAATTGAGTCTTGGGTGTCTCTCACATCCCAACTCACTGGGATTTCTATTTCAAGGATTTTTTTTAATTAGGTCTCAATGTCCTGAGTCTATTCCTGTTGTTTGACAGACACCTGTTATCTACTTTTTGTAAACTATGTACTTCAATACAGTGGTAAATAGTACTGTAATTCCTTTTGTAAGCTAAAGTTCACATAAACTTCAGGGGATCCAGAGTCCTAAAACCTATATCTGCCTGCCACAGATCAAATGGTCTCCAGATAAGTACTCCTGCCTCCCTTCAAAATGGTAGTTTCCCTTGTTCTTCAAATTTTTTACCCTCACCAACTATTAGACAGTTTTATTTTCAGTTCCAAGTTTATATTTATCTCAGAAGATTTTCAGCTGGCTGACAGACTCCATACAGAGAACAACTTTGGAGCTGCTGAAATCTGGACTTGCTGAAAGCTGATATTAACCAGTCCAACCAATGCCATGGCTCCCCGTTTTTCATCTGGATCAGCAAATCAGATGCTTCTAATGAATGCCTCACTTCCTAGCCTTTGACAAGCACATCTGCTCTCATAAGTCCCTTGTCAAATTCCTCATATCATCAGGAAACAGTTACAGAAGAAAAACATGTCATCCATTGTGCAACTTTACAGGCTGAAATGCTAGGTCAAAAAGGAACCCCTAAGGCACACTCTGAAAATGTTCCTTCTTCATAATCCTGATAACCCCAATGTCCATAAAAATGGTTGGGATCCAATCCTCAATTCATCACTCTCATCTGACGTTCAGTTCCTGGAAACATCAAGACCCAGACCAGTGATGGAGCATCAAACAACACCCATAGGACCCATAAAATCAGACTGGTAGAGACTCTAGGGACTAGTTTTCTCTTTTGGTTTGTCTTGTGCTGCTGAGGCACATGGTCTAGTATAATACATATGGACTTTTATTAGAACAACAGACAGGAGTCTAATTACTAATATCATTGCCTATGGTTCCCCAACACTCACCTTTGACTTATGTAAAGTATTTCAGCCTAAAAGGAATAGATGCCCAGAGACTGCAAACATATATGTTGCCTAATTCTTTAGGTCTTTTGGATATAGGATACAGAATGTAAAAAATAATTTGTCCACCCTTTAGATGTATAACTTTCCAACAAATGAAGACCCTAATTGTGGGGGACAGAAAATATATTTTTCTGTTAAATGAGGCTATGAAACATTAGTTCCATGAGCAATTAATAACAATAATTATATTCAGATACAGTGGGTTAAAAGCCACTCTGAAAAAATGGGAAATACCAACATCATTCAAATTAAGATTTAAAAACTCATATAAATAATATAAGGGTTAATAGAGGGAAATAGAGGCTGTATTTTGAGTAGAGCTACATGTTAAGAGAATTTATAGGCCTTTGGGAATGGGCGTTACAACTACCTGAAAGAGAAAGAAGAGAGTCCTCTCCCCACTTAGACAAAGGACAAATGATGCAATAAACACGTTTGTTCTGAGAGTACCAGAAAGGGGTGCTCACTGGCACATAAGAGGACACCCAGCTCTCTTCTGCCAGATGTGACCTTGTGTTGGAAATTGCTACTAATGCTTTGAATCTGCATGTCCAGACCACGAGGATCCTTGTTGCCAATTGGTTTTTGATCTATCCATAAAGTTGTGAGTAGCTAACAGTTGGTCATGGGGTAGGACATTTAGATTTGTGCTAGTAGAATGCAGTGACAATAGAGAGGACTTGGGAGAAAGAAGGGGACTGAGTAGCAACAGGAAATGATGCTAACTAGACTTGGGAGTTTTCAGGGAAGTGGCCAGTGGCAAGAGATGCACCACAATAGGCTCTCAGAGTCTGAACCACCAACCAAAGACCATACACAAGCTGGACCTAGGCCTCACAGCTTATATGTAGATATGCAGCATGACCTTCATGTGGGTCCCAAACAGCTGGAGTGCTGACTATCTCAAAAGGTATAGCCTGTATGTGGGATGTGTTTCTCTAGCTGGTCTGTCTTGTCTGCCCTCAGTGGGAGAGGACCTAGCCTCAAAAAGACTTAAAGTGACAGGGTGTGTGAGAAACCGAGTTGGGACACACCCTAAGTGTAAAACAGTAGAGGGTCACGGGGTAAGGATTGTGTTAGTGGCTGACTGGGAGTTGGGGGGAGGTGGTTAAAGAGAATAAGAAAAATTCAATTAAATTTAAAAAAGAAAAGAAAGGAAAGGAAGGAAGAGTAACAGGCTTCTTCCTGCAAGTTTGAGGAAATACTTTATTCCATGAAAAAAAACAGACCATGTATCAATTGGCAGATAAAAATACTGCTTTTATTTTGCTTTGATATTTGTTTGTTTGCTCATTTATTTTGTTTTGTATTTTGAGACATCTAATATTCTAGGATGTTTTGAAACTCACCATATATATCAGTTTGGCTTCAAACTCAGAGATCAGCCTGCCTCTGACTCCTTGTTGACGGGGTTAAAGACACACCCAAGAATACCAGGGTTAAACTGACATAAAGACCTGCAGTCAAGGCACTTGAATAACTGACACCTGTCATTCTAGCCATGATTGCCTTGAATTCAAGATCACTCTGACATTCTTATTGAGACAGTCTCAAAAACAAAACAAAACAAAAAACAAAAATCAAAAACAAAAACAAACCAAAAATCCCCTAGAAAGCACAATGACCAATTGATAATTAGATGTAATTGAGAACACACTTAGATATTCTTGTTAAGTGAGACAAGGCTAGACTAGGCTGTATGACATGAGGGACTTACCTGATCTGGACACTGGTGAGAGGTCTCCATATTTAAACGGGGAAAATCTTGACTCCTGGTTCCAGGACCCTGTGATATTCTGGATGTTCTCACTCTTTATACATTCCCTCCACTGAGCCCTTCCTTTGGAGCCATAACCTCCCAGCCAAAGACAGCCTCTGATTTAATAAGTAAGCCTTCACCCACTTGCTCATTTTCAACTATGTACCCAGGAAGAAACGTAGACCAGACTGATAGTCAAAAACTGATTTATTGAAAGCATGTGGTTGTGCCTTTAATTACAGCACTTCTTAGGCAGAGGCAGGTGGGTTTCTGAGTTCAAAGAAGTCTTGTATATGAGCCAGTAGAATTCTCCCAAGGAAAAGAGGGATGAATCTGCAACCTGGAGTTGTCTATGCCTATACGCATGGAGTAAAACCTGACACAGGAAGTCAGATATGATGGTGCACAGTGTTTCAACTGAAAGTAAACAGAAGAGACTGAGAAGAACTCTTCATACTCAGTAAAGGAAAAATGCACCAAGAGGACTTCTCAAATGTGAACATCTGTGCCCCAAATACAAGGGCACCCACGTTCATAAAAGAAACGTTCATTAAAAATAGTTTGAGGCCAGCCTGCACTACATGGAGAGTTCCAGGGCAGCCAGGGTTACATAGAGAGCATTAGTCTCAAAACAAACAAACAAACAAACCCCTATGTTTACATTTAACACACATTAATCCCATCATATAATAGTATGAAACATGAAAATCTCAATAAATTTATTGGATAGTGTCTAGACTGAAAGATTTCCTTTTGGTTAAGCCACAAAACTAAAATTAGCCTGAAACTCAAGAGCCCATCAACTAAACGACTTCCCCAAATGAGATATTTGTTCATTAATTTAGTAGCTACATTTGTATTAATTTTTAATTTGTTTTGGGGCAAGGTCTGGATCTGTGGCTAAGGTTGATTTGAAACTCCAATTCCCAGCACTCCTCCTGCCTTAACAACACACTTGATAAGTCAACTGTTATAAATGAACACACCTGGCTGAGTTTTCTTCACAAGTGATGCATATGGTTCTGAGTGTGTGTCACATTGGCAGTTCTTTGTCTGTCACACTAGATGTGCACACAGTATCTCCTAAAAATATTCTCTGAGGAAGTTGTGACAAACACATTGTCACAACTGTGCATTCTTTCTAGGACTATATAACTGAGTTGGATGCACTGTCATTCATCAGCTGTGTTAATTAGCTACTCAAGAGGTCTAAGGCAGAAGGATTGCTGGTTTCTATTGTTATGAAGCAGCAGTTCTGGACATACAGTCTCCAGCCAGTGTTGATTGATATTGTTTGTAGGTGCCAGAGTAGAGAGAGAAGCTCACCAAGGTACTAAGCCTTTTCTTCCAGAAGGAGCAGAGGGCTACAGCCTTTCAGAGAAGACTGTCACCTAGCTAGCTCACTCTAGTTATTTTATTCAAACATCATAAAAGGTGAATTGGGAATGGGAAATGTTCAAACTACCAAAGTTTTCTTGCCTTTGCTGCTCATGAGAGCAGACAACCTGCGTAAATCTCAATCGCTTTTGATCATGGCTAGCCTTTATCAAAAAAAGAACACTAGTTTTGACAGGAGTGTCTTCAGACCAAGATGAGTGTAGCCACAAGCTCTCACATAGCACCAAGTGCAGACATTCCAAAGAGACAACATTTCTTCAAGATTCAAAAAGTCTAATGGCAATTTCTCAGCTTCTACTCAGTGGCCCAAACATAGCAAAGGCTTATGTGACATTTAAAGCACTTTTAAATTTATACAGATGGTGTCCCTGTCTCTTAGTCAAAAGAGGATGTCTCAGAAGAATCCATCCAGGAAACTAAGTAATGGATGTCAATAATTTGAGCTGAACCAGGCCTGGTCAAATACCTTTAATCTCAGCATCTTAGAGACAGGGGCAGGCTCATCTTTGTGAGTTGATGGCCAGACTGGTCTACATAGAAATGTTCAGAAAAGCCACAATCACATGGTTAGATGCTGTTTCAAAAACAAGATGAGATTTGAGACAGGATATTGCCTCACACTTTTCACAACAAGAGGTAGAAATGGTGTTGTCAATTCTTCTGGGCAAACATTCTCAGTCAAGCATGTCTGTGTGATCCTTTCATTTCAATATTCCAGGAGCAGAGCTAGGGTAATCTCTGTGTTCAGGGACAATCTCGTCTATGTAGGGACTCCCAAGCCTGTTAGGTCTACAGAGTAAAACTATATCTTCATTAATATTCATGAGATAAAAGGTGGCTCAGTTTTTTAGAGCAGAGACTGATTGTTCAGAGGACACAACTAAAATTCCAGCACCCATATCAGGTAGCTGACAACCATCTAAAACTCCAGATCCAGAGGGATATAACACCTTTGGCTACTGGGAAGTTTCATCCATGTGAACATTTCTCATTAAACACACACACATATACATAATTAAAAATTAGAAAACTTTTAAGGTGTGATAAATGAGATTATCACCCCAGAAATTTAATGAATGAAGATGTAAATAAATAAATTTATATATACAGATGCATGTACTAAAATTAAATTGAAGATGATTTCTAAGTAGTATTTTATTATGGCACAGAAGCTGGAGCAATCTAGTGATTAAAAATTCATAAATGCTTTTAATTTTAAAAGTATTTTTTTAATTTGGCTTTTTTTTGGCTTTTGGTCTTCTTTCTTTGTTTCTTTCCTTCTTCTTTCTTTAGACAGTAGTACTTGCTGTCCTCGAACTTCCTCTGTACAAAATGCTGTCCTCCAACTCAGAGATCTCCCTGCCTCTACTTCCCTAGTAAAGTGGAAACTTCTAGTTTTTTGGAAAGTTAGTCATATAAAATGATGTTTTGCTAGAGTACACAGATGAAAGTTTGTTTCGCTAAAGCAAACACTACAAAGACTGCTTTCCTGAAGCAGACTCAGGTGAAACAAATTTCACTGGAGCAGACACAGGAAAGAATGTTTACCTGAAGTAGACATGGGTGAAAGGATGTTTTGATATAGCAGACAAGTAAAGGATGCTTGATAAAGGAGTTAATAAAGTTGATAAAGGACCCCACAGACAGTGAGCGACCAGCAATGAACATAGGTTTAGATTGCTCTACTCTACTATTTTTCACTAACAGCACCCATGTATTGCTTTGCCTTACATAGCAATGTTGAGCTCAACTGGTGATGATGCTGTTATTGAGAGAAATTAGCCAAGAACTGCTCAGGAGGTTCTTGTGCCAGCTTGCTGCTGTTTCTGTGGCCTTGCCTGAGGCCAGTTGGCAAGCATGGAAGTTTCTTCAGGATTGAACTAGAGCTGTGGTTTCCTACCTAGTATCTGCCTGCTGAAAGGACTGGACTGAAGCTGCTGGTTCCTGTGTATTTGGCTGCCTTGAGCTGCCTTTAGGCTCTGTGTGTCCAGGAGTTCAGGTCATCATTCAGCATACCTTTCCACAGGGACATGCCTGAGTCATAAAGGGCCTGGTAAGCACTCAGGTGCCATATATTCATGCTATGTCTTAGGAACTGTAAGTCTTCCCCATCCCAGAAAACACCAGAAGGCCAGAGTCCCTGTTATGCACTACTAGAGATCTCAGTGTGCCCTGTTTACTCTCTAGGGGTCTCAAGTCCAAGCACTCATCAGTCTTAGCATATTCAGGCTCTAATAAGAAACGACACAGATACAGTTAACCTTTGTCTCACCAAGTACCAAACCCTGCTCCTTTGAATCTCATTTCCATTTGGAAAGGTTATTCAGGAGAAGGCAATATGACCAACCTCTTGTCATGGCAAAAAAACATTGATCACCTACTAAGGCCTTCAAAAGACACAGTCCTACTGCCACATGCTCAATAACATAGGTTCTGCTTTCTAAACATAGAGTATGCCAAGGAGAGACTGAGGAAAGACTCTGAAATGTTAAGCATTAGTCTTTAATTTTGAAGTTATTACAAGGTCCTGTGGGACATTGGGCTTTTTTTATCCTAATTTGGAGAATGAAGTAGAAGGTTTGTTAACTAGTGACCACCTGGCTGCACATCCAGATTGGGTTTGAAATTTAAAAGTGAACCAAGACATGTACATTTTTCTAAGCAGCTCTGGATCCATGTAACTACATAAGAATATCCAGATAGACTGTAAATCTGAAATAGACATCCTAGTGAATCCTTCAGCTTTCATTGTTGTCCCTCCTCTCTTTTCTCCTCTGTCTTTCTGTATGTTGCTATGATGTTTGCACACTGACACAGGATGCTCTAGACTTAAAGACCAGTCTGGTCTGTGGCAAGACCCATTGTCAGAAATCAAAGAAGGAGTCAAACTGAAATGAATGCTTGCAAAGCCTACACAGGAGGGAAGAGTAAAAATTACCAACTTGGTCTTTGATCTCATTTTCCAGGAAGTGCTGGAACATGGAAGAGGAAACATAGGAATCACTGGAATGGGACTGGGATATGGGTGAGTGCTTATTGAGGATGCAAGATAACTTTCTATTTGGATCATGTTGGCCTGATACAGTCATTGCTGTGATTTCCTTCCATGCCCTGAATCAGGCCCATGGTGATACTCACAGTCCTCATACTAGCAGTTGTGTGGTCAGAAAACAGAAGGCCATGTCCTGGGGGTTGATCTCAGTTTACAGTCAGAATGAGTTTGGGTAAGTGCCATATGATTGTAGAAAAGAGTGGTCTCGAACTCAGAGATTCACTTGCCTCTGCTTTACAAGTGTTGTAATTAAGGCATCAAGCACAAACACTAAATCAGTTTTTGACTATAGTTCTGGTCTAGGATTCTTCCTAAGTATGGATCTGATACAAATTATCTACACTATCCAAATCTGAATATGAGCAAGTGGGTGGAGACTCAATTTTTGAATCAGAGGCAGACTTTGCCTGGGAAGGTGTGACTACAAAGGGAGGCTTCAGCTGAAAGGTATATAAAGGATCATAGCAAGCAGAGAAACACTTGGTCTCTAGGAGCGTGGAGTCACAGCCTTCCCTGGACTGAATATGGTGTTCTGTCACCAGTGTCCAGATCAAGTAAGTCTCTCAGCCCCATAAGGGTACCTCATCTGATGCAACCTAATAATTTTTGACTTGCCATCTCTCTCTCTCTCTCTCTCTCTCTCTCTCTCTCTCTCTCTCTGAGACGAGTTCTATCTACATAAGATTGCCTGACCTACATCCCAGATATTCTTTCATTTTTGCCTAATGTCTATTTACCAATTCGTACATACCATGCATGTCATTTTGAATCTGGTTTCCATCACTCAGGACGATACTTCCTAGTTCCATCCATTTGCCTGCAAAATTCATGATGTCCTCGTTTTAAATAGCTGAATAATATTCCATTGTGTAAATGAACTGCATTTTCTGTATCTATTCTTAAGTTGAAGGTTATCTAGGTTGTTTCCAGTT
Organism: Rhynchomys soricoides; assembly: GCA_019843965.1. Classification (NCBI taxonomy): domain Eukaryota; kingdom Metazoa; phylum Chordata; class Mammalia; order Rodentia; family Muridae; genus Rhynchomys; species Rhynchomys soricoides. The sequence continues at coordinate 131,300 of JADRCH010000876.1, forward strand.
TCTGGCTTTACAAATAAGGCTGCTATGAACATAGTGGAGCACATGACTTTGTGGTATGTTGGGGCATCCTCTGGGTATATGCGTAGGAGTGGTATATCTGGGTCTTCAAGTAGAACTGTTTCCAATTTTCTGAGAAATCACCAGATTGATATCCAGAGTGTTTGCACCAGTTTGCAATTCCACCAGCAATGAAGTTGTGTTCCCTTTTCTCCACATCCTCTCCAGCATGTGCAGTCACTTTAGTTTTTGATCTTAGCCATTCTGATTGTTTTAAGGTGGAATCTCAAGGTCATTTTTATTTGCATTTCCTTGATGTTTAAGGACTTTGAATATTTCTTTTAAGTGCTTCTTGGCTACTTGAGATTCTTTTTGGTTGAATTAGGGGAAGGATTGAAGAAGCAAAAGGGGAGGGTGACCCCAAAGTAAGACAACTAGTCTCAATTAAGCTGGACATCTGGGAGCTCTCAGAGACTGAACCACCCAAGCAGGCAGCATACATTGGCTGGTCCAAAGCCCCAGCTCATCCATAGTAGAGGACTGCCTTGTCTGGTGTCAGTGAGAGAAGATCACCTAATTCTGAAGACTAGAAGCCCTCGAGAAGGGGGGTTAGAAGAGAAGGGGAGTAGCTTCTTGGAATAAAGAGGGAGGAAGAATTGGATGAGGAACTGTTGGTGGGGGCAACAGTATGTATTGTAATTAAAAAAAACAAAAAACAAAAAACAAAAAAAAAACCAGCATGCCCTAAAATTTGGGGATTTTCCTATCTCAGCTACGTAAGGACTACTTAACAAGAATACCGAAATGTGTTCTCAATTGTATCTAATTAGTAATTGGGTCATTGTTGTTTCTGTGGGATTTTTTTGTTTTATTTCTGTGGGTCTTTTTTTTCTATTTTTGAGACAATCTCACTAAGAATGTCAGGGTAACATTGAATTCAAGTCTCTCTAGGCTAGAATGTCAGATGTGAGTTACTCAAGTGCCTTGACTACTGATTATTTTGTTACTTTAATTCTGGCATTCTTTGGTGTGCTTTTAATCCCAGCAAAAGGGAGGCATGGGGAAGCTGTGAGTGTCAAACTAGGAAGTTATTATATGTGTCTTTTAAAAAGGCAAAATAAGGGTCTGGAGAGATGGCTCAGTGGTTAGGAACACTGAGTGCTCTTCTAGAAATACTGTGTTCAATTCCCAGTAAGTACATGGTGGCTCACAACCATCTCTAATGGGATCTGAAGCCCTCTTCAGGTGTGTCTGAAAACAGTAACAGTGTACTCATATATATTAAATAAATAAACAGATACATAACTAAATAAATAATGCAAAACAAGGAAACAAACACAAAATACCAAACAGCAAATGGTATTTGCATCTGCTCACTAATAAAGCATCTCTTATTGTAATGGAACACAGGATGTCCTCAAACTTGTCAGAAGAAAACTAGTATACACACACACACACACACACATATATATATATATATGTGTGTGTGTGTGTATGCAGTGTGTATACACACACACATATACATTATTATGTGTTATTATATGTTCAATGAAAAATCTGAAACTTAGCTAGCTAGTTTCTTGTCATTAATGGTATATTTTTTCCTTGCTTCCCTAGGATGACTCTTCAGAAGAAGACACAGTGAAAGTCTACTCCCCACCCACCCTTGAGAAGCTGGCATGGCAGGGGCTACTGAGGGAGGAGGCCTTGGCCATTTCTGCTCTCAAGGACCTGCCTAGTAGTCTGTTCCCAGTGATGTTTGAGGAGGCCTTCATTGGTGGACATACAAAAATTTTGACCACCATGATACCTATGTGGCCCTTCACATATCTTTCTGTTGGAATGATGATAAAAAATTGCATCTTGGAGACTTTGAAGGCTACACTTGAGGGACTAGATATAATGCTTGCACAAAAGGTTCCCTCCAGGTAGGCAAGATTTGCTGGGGTTGGAGGAAGGCTCTATGAGTGCTGAGAAGGAGCAACTAGGGACAGAGAGTATATGGCCAGTTTCAGATCAGAGGCTTCTTTATCTGATTATTTCTTTACCCAACAGTCTTGATCATTCTCTTCTGGGTTAGAGGCTTAGAGGTATATAGAGGCTTGGGCTCAGTGTCAACTGTCTGGCAAATAATGGATAATGTAGAAGACAGAAAAAAAATAGACACACCCAGTGAGGAAGGGGCCTTTTCCTTACATCCCTCAAAGGTACAAGTGAAATGGCATTGGGATTAAGGGACTTGGAATGAAGGGAAGTAAGACAGGGATAAATATGACTTTCTTGAAAAGAATGCTATTTATTTAATCAGCATGAGCCTCAGGGTTTGATTCTAGGCATAGGACTAAGCAAATTTTTGGAAGAAACACCTGGATTGTGAGTTGTGGAAGAGAATCTGACTGTAAGATGTTTCTTCTCTTACCTTCTGAGAATTATTCTCATTTCTTCCACAGCAGATGCAAACTCAGAGTTCTCAATTGGAGGGATGAAGAACATAACTTGTCGGGGATATGGACTGCCTCCCTTAAAGGTGAAGGCTTACCAGAGTTCATGACACAGAAGCAACCAGTGCAGAACAGTCCTAACTGTGGGCTGAAGAAAGAATTTAAGGTGATGACTCAACTCTATCTCATGGAGGGCAGACTTGATGAATCTACCACATACTTGTTGCAGTGGGCCCAGCAGAGAAAAGATTCCATTCATCTATGCTGTAGAAAGCTGAGGATGCAAGGCTTAACCAAAGAGGCAGTGATACAAATCATCAAAACTGTACATCCACAGTGTATACAGGAACTGGCTATATGTAATATCTTCCTGGAAGATTTGGCTTTTCTTAATCCCTGCCTGAGACGGATGGATAATCTTCTCGAACTCACACTAGATCACATCACACATAACCTTAGAATGGCTGATTCTGCAACGGTTGAGGAGAAAGTGATCACATTTATTTCTCGACTTCCCACATTCCACCATATCCAAAAAGTCTGTGTAAATGATGTCTCCTTTATATACTGTAACCTGAAAGTATTCCTCAGGTAAGAAAGCAATGAGAGGGTCCACTAGTACACCAGAGAAAAGACATCTGTTTTCTTTTCTTTTGCATTCATTTTGTTTTGTTTTGTTTAGCAAGATTTGGAGTCCTTTATGGTCTGGCCACTGTAAACATACAATGTTAAATACATAGTATTTCTGAGCAGAGGAACTGTCTGCTAAGATATGTATGACCAGGCATAAGCATGCTTCTTAGTGCTCATGTGTAAAAAGTTTTGAGTCCAAAAACAGGTTGAGCAGATGAGAAATATGCAACAATGTGTTTCAAGGTGACAATAGGATCATGGACCTTGGAGGTACAAAACCTCTGAGACCTCCTAAAAATAACAATAGGAAGTTGTTAAATTTTGTTTGGGGTATGTAGTCCTTTCTACATGTTGGTCTGAAATATCCATTGCTAATCATGCCTACGTTGATATCTACAGGCCTCAGACTAGAATGCTCTGAGTTGTGTGAACAGACAGCAGAAGGTCATGTCCTGTGTGGGGGTTGACTCAATATATTATCAGAATGAATTTGGGAGAAGTGTTGCCTGCTGAGCTGCCAATCCTATCAACCCTCTTCCACAAAATTTACCATAAAGCAATTATTTCTTCTCTTCCCAGGTACCTGAAGAAGCCCTTAAAGTCTATTTGCATCAGTAACTGTGAACTCTCACAGTCAGACGTGGATTACCTACCCTATTGCATGAATATGTTTGAGCTACAATGTCTCTACCTTACTGATATACCTTTACGCCATTTACTCCTTGAGCCTCTTGTGTTTCTCCTTGAGAGAGTTAGACATACCCTGGAATGCCTGGTATTGGCGTCATGTGGTATTGGGGAATCTCAGTTCAATGTCCTGCTGCCTGCCCTAAGTCAATGTTCCCACCTCACAGACATCAATTTTCGTGATAGTGAATTCTCTTTGCTTTTCCTGAAACAACTTCTATACCACACAGCCACGCTAAGCCAGCTAACCTCTGAGGAGTACCCTGCTCCGCTGGAGTGCTATGATGAAAAGGGTGTAATACTATCACACAGATTAGAAAATATTTGTCCTGAGCTCGTGGATATTCTCACGGCCAACAGATATCCCAAAGAGGTCACCTTTGCTACAATCCATTGCTCTAAGTGTGGTAGGTCCTATGTTTATGATATGGAGACCAAACGTTGCTTTTGTGAAGAAAACTAGTGTAAGGTTGATTATGGAACAGAGAAATGGAAACATAGTATTGGAGATTGATGAACTTTTAAGTGACTTTCCCTTGCTTAAAGGAGCATCGATATTTCAATCACCTAAAGGTCTGAGATACATTGGAAAGGCAAGATCTTCCTCTAAGCTGGTGAATGAATGTTGCATCTGCAAAGAGTATCAAGCACTCTTTTCCTCTCTAGGATTAGTGTAGTTTTAGTGTATTAAAGTATAGGAACCCTTCCATGAGAAGATCGTCCCCTCTGTTGATTGCATACATTAAATATGTTGAATATCTGTGTTGCTGTTATGTCCCAATCAGAACATATGGCCTAAACATTCCCAGTGTTTCTGTACCTGTGTCTGGTTTCTTCATTCCTCATCACCATAATTAGGTCAATCTCAGATTTGTGCAGTTCCTTGCATCTCAGGAACAGGCCTCATGAATGGGACCCAAAGGCACAGGGCTTCACAAAGTGCTCAATATTTTGGAAGCAAATTATTATATAGTACCTTAAGATTGGAAAAACTTAGTTATATGGAGAACAATGGGATGAGCATACAAGTTTCTTCAGCAATTAAGAAAAATGAGGACCAAGTGAATACCAAGGCAGGAACATTTCAGGAACTATGTCCTTGTATTTTAACATTTGCTAGAAGATATTATTTGCAACATATGAACACTCAGAGACATGACATCAAAATGAGAAAGACCTGATGTGTCCTTAAGCTATCTATTTCTTCATAGTTCCAGAAAGGCTTATATGTTGGCTAAGAAGAGCTTCACTTAAGCAGAGAAATATGTCCTAACACCATCCACTGGTTCCCTGTGACAGGTCCTCATGGGAAACTCCCAACTTTCATGTGTAGTGCACCTTTAAGATGTTGAGGTGACTCACAGCAGACTCTGGAGAAGAGGATGTTCTCTATGGAACTTATCACTGTCTCCTAACTCACTTTAGGTCATCTCTTTAACATCCAGGCTGCCCAATGTGTCTGGACCTAATTCCATGGAGCTCTGCTTTACTTGTTTGTTATGGGTCTTATTTTCCTCTGTAGAGTCCCTGGAGAGCTGAGATTAAGTATGTGCACCTGCATGCCAAGCTATTTTATTTTTTTAAAAAATGTACCAGGATGATATTCATGAGATTCTAAAAATAGCCAGAGACCATTTAAAACCTTGAGTTTTCTAGAGGGATGCCCATAGAGAATGAAAGATATTTCTGGCTGGAGTCAGGAATGAAATATGCATGTATGTATCCTCAGGGTCATCCCAAGATACTCTCAGACCAAGTTCTCAGCACATAGGAGATCTACATGCCTCAGAGGGACAAAGGGTAAGGGATAAGGGACAATAGCAGCAGATAGAAGAAAAAGAATGGAACAAGGGAGAGGGTAAAGAGTATTTGTCCTTGGGACAGTGCAGGAGTAAAGGCGGCATCTAGATAGAGAAGAGACAGAATACCTAGGCTAGGCAAAAGTCATGTTATAAAGGTAAATGAGTAAGTTCCCTGTGAAAAGGTATTTAATGCTGATTTGACTTGATAATTAGGTAATCCAAAGGTGCTTTTGATTGCTGGTCTTGAGAGCTGGGTCTTCGTAGTGAGCCTCAAGTGGAGGAAGTGTCCAAATAAAGGTATGGAACTTGAAGGTTACCTTTTGAGTGTAATCTAGTGTTTTCAACAAGGCATAGTGATATGGGACAAGGGCAAGGGCTGCCAGGGCCATGTTTTCCATTGTCAGGCTGGCTGAAGTCCAATCATTGAGGCAGGAGAATTTTTGAGACTTAGAGTTTCATGGTAATCTACAGAAATCAAGGTATTTAAAAAAAAAAAGACAAAATCAAAAAAACCAACTTCTCCTAAAATAAAGTACATACATATCACCTCACTCAATTTACTAATACATGACTGAATAACCAAAGAAGACTGAGCTGTGAAGCATGATTCACTGAATAGGTTCTTGACTCTCAGGCTAGTGTGAATTATTTGGTTTTCACAAAGGGAGCTCCAACATTGGAGATAATGAAAATAATCCCAGGATACATCAGTTTGGGACAAAAGCAATCAATCGGAAGGAAGGTTTTGGTTGGAAGATGGAGCAGAGAGGGAAAGTGGTTAAGTTTTAATAAGCCTTGTTCTCAGTTTTCATGCACATCAGACTATGTTAAAAGCCTATAAATAATGTAAATGGGACTCTTGTAAAATTTTCCTTCTTGCATTAAAGAGATGGGTGCAGAAGATTTTTAAGAAAAATAATGTGAAATACTCTAAAATTTTGATTGGTAGTTCTTTATAAAAATATGCAAGAAAAGGAAGGTATTTTCAATTACAAAACACACATGGATGTTTAGGTATGACCTGAATAGAAATAAAAATCTCTGTCAAAATAGAGAAAGGAATAAAAGAATGTAAGTTGGTCAGATGGATTTGAAACTGATTACAGGCTAGGTGTGGTAGCACGTGCCAGTAGTCCCATAAAGGAAGTTGGTCAGATGGATTTGAAACTGTCTTACAGGCTAGGTGTGGTAGCACGTGCCAGTAGTCCCATAAAGGAAGTTGACCAGATGGATTTGAAACTGTCTTACAGGCTAGGAGTGGTAGCACGTGCCAGTAGTCCCATAAAGGAAGTTGACCAGATGGATTTGAAACTGATTACAGGCTAGGTGTGGTAGCA